>CAUYPK010013595.1:0-15845 GCA_963574355.1 Loris lydekkerianus | reverse complement strand
AGAAGTTTCTCTTTAAGTCCCTTGCCCACCCTGAAATGGGGTCACGTGTTCTTTTCTTGCTAATAAATTTGAGTTCTCTGTGGATTCTGGTTATTAGCCCTTTATCGGAGGTATAACCTGCAAATGTTTTCTCCCATTCTGAGGGCTGTCTGCTTGCTTTAACAGCACTTTCTTATTTGAGGCCAATCTATACTGCAGAATCCTCAGACTTGGGGACAGACACGGGAGAAGTAAAAGTCAATCACAAGAGCAAGACTTCAAAGGAGCCACGAAAAAGATGGCAAAGATGTTCTGTTGTCCATTAAATGTTTTACAGAAAAGTAAGGAGAAAAGAACAGAATCTTCGTGCAGTAAAAGTTCCGAGGCTTAAGGCTGGTACCAAATAGACATAAATAATTAAGTGACATTTTACTAGTCTGTTTTATGATGTACCATGTAGGGCTAGGTAATTATCCAGAATTGAATGGAATCTCGAAAGAATTGATTATACAAAAGCATACTTACATTGTTACTTTCTTAATCAGCCTAAAAATTTAGCCGACTCTGAAATCCTGTAAGAGGCTGCCCAATTAGCTTGTTTTAATGGCTTTGCTAAGAAATTATTGGTAATAATAAGTTTAATTCAGACAGAAGTCTTAATAGAGAATGTGTGATGTCAAACAGTACCACTCATGAAAGCTTATCGCTTTTTAACCCACAGCATTTCTCATGGGTAGAAAGGATTTCTCACACTTTTTTTTCCTAAACCTGCATTTGGAAGCAATTTATAAGAAAAATGTCACCTTTCTCTTTTAGGCTCTTCTAACATATAGGAGTGACCCAGCCATGAGAAAAATGTTGAATCACCTCTATTTCTATATAATGCCTGTGTTTAACGTTGATGGATACCATTTTAGTTGGACCAATGTAAGTCACTTTTGCCTGTCCAATTGAAAAAAAGGACTGAATGTGTCATAGAAAACAGAGCCACAAATTTCTAGGACAGAAAGGAAGCTTGGTGGTCAGTCAGCTGAGTGATTCTAGAGGTGCAAAAGAGGGCCTCACTCCTTTTCTGATCAGAACACCATTTGATTTCGTTCTTACATCTGCCTTTTACATAAGATTTCATGTAAATAAAGATTTCCCCTTCCAATAAATTGTAAAAAAAAAAAAAAACTGATCTAGTCCAACCCATTCAGTTTTGCCTGTGAGGAATTGAAGCCAAGAGAAAACTGGGAGACAGGAAGTTCATGGCAGAAATTGAAGCCTGACCCTGGATCTCGACTGCTATCCCAGTCCCCTTTCCATGCCCGGGGCTGGTCTGTTCACAGAAGAACTCTCCCCTCAGTGGTGTGACTTGTTCCTTGATTAAGCTACCAAAATGCACCTGAATAACCCTCTAAGTATTTTTCTCTGCACCTGTTTTCTTAATTACATCTAGGATCGATTTTGGAGAAAAACAAGGTCAAGGAACTCAAGGTTTCACTGCCGAGGAGTCGATGCCAATCGGAACTGGAAAGTGAAATGGTGCGGTAAGTTTGGGACTAATTGGGATTCCGATCAGAAGCTTTCTGCAGTTTTTACTCTGCAAAATGATGAGCCTATTAGGACTCTAATGGGAGACTCGTGTTTTTCTGTATGCGAAAACCTACCAGAGAAAGGCACAGAGACGTGCATTAGAGCTGGAATTTGCAAAAAGAACTGAAAGAGTTCTTTTTTAATGCATAAAAATCAAAGATTTAAATCTGTTGGCTCAATCCTGAAAATTGAAAATTTGCATACAGGTGGAAAAGCAGAAAACTGAGAAATATTTTTTATTCACAACATTAACACAGGAACTATGGTTCGTGGTAAGGGTCTGGTTAAATGCTTTCATCCTTTTCACACGAGTAACACTGATCCTGCCTTCATTTGTCAGTGCTGGTCACAGCTGCTGGGCCATGTCCAGAATCCCTCAATCTGCCAGTCAGACATCTACGGGCCCCTCACTCCGGGAATGTATCTCTGTTGCTTTCCATGTTTCGCTGATATTCACCTTTCAAGTAAAAGGAAGATGTCATTTTAAGGAAGAAATCCCTTTTACAGAATAAAGAAGCAGGCAACTACCAGGGGAGAAAATGAGAAAATTAGTCACGGCTGTATATTTGCCGCAGACAAAAGGAGGGAGGGAAGGTATTGGCAAAATTCGGTTTTAAGGAGCTGCCCTTTTCCAGAGCGTGTCCTTAGCTCCCTCAAAATCCAGAACCTTATATAATGGAAAACTTCCAAGTTGAGTCCCTTAGAAATGAGATTTATCACTAATTCACTCATTTTACAATGAATTGGGTTCTATGTAAGATGCCAATCCTCCCGTCCCCCCAGTGTCAGCCGGAATAACTGGGCAGGGCCTGAACTCCTTGCACACATCCCTCCAAGCAACAGACCTTGGTCAATTGGAACTGGCAAATAAGAACATGACATAGCTGAAAGGATGTGGCTTTAAAACAAGACACTTGGTGATTTGGGCGATTTCCTTTCACCTATGAAACTATAATAACAGCCACCTCATAGGGTTCTTATAGGGACTAAAGGAATTTACATATGTGAAATGTTTTATTTCATTCCTAGTTCCAAACAGGAGTTTTCTGTGTCGGTGACCCAATCCTCCTTCCCTAGCCTCCCGGACAGAACCAATTCACCTCTGAACCTCAGCTCAGTTGACGGAACAGCCTCTTTCCTTCAAGTGGATGTAGTAATGATAAGCAAAATGTAAACTTAACACATGCCTGCACCTGTGGGAGAAGAAAAAGCATTGCATAAACTGTCAAACGCAGTAGTATACATGCCTAGATTATGGAATTGTTTTCTCCAGCCCAGACTGAGATAGCAAACACATGCATGTTAACTCCTGAAATCCACTAATTAAAAAAAAATTTCATTTCCCTTCTCTTTGAGGGGGCTATTTTACATACTCGTAACTGGGGGAGGAGGTTTCATAGCTGGCAGAGAATAGGCATGTCACCTGTGAGCCCATCGTGGTCTGTGTGCGTGCACTGGGTGGGTAACCCTAGCCGGCCGGCTGTGCCTGCGGAAAGTTAGACTCTTGTTTGTATCTGGTTGCAAGTGCAGGTATAGGTCCCTTTGTTCTTCCTCCACCAGCTCGTTTCCTGCACACACAGGTCTTCTTTAATGTTCTAGTTTCAACTGCAGTCCCAACGAGAATTCCTTTCATTCTTCCCTGTTTTAATTGGTTCTGACTTTTCCTGTGAGTCAGCACTCAAGATATGTGTCCAGTCTTAGGTGTACATATGTATACATCTCCAAAAGAAATGAAAACATTCGTCCACAAAATGGCTTGTACGTGAATGTTCACAGCAATATCGTGCGTAATAGCCAAAAAGTGGAAACACACCAAATAACTATCAACTGATGAACAGATAAACAAAATGTGGTATATTTATACAATGGAATAATGTTTGGCCATAAAAAAAAAGAATGAAGTGCTGATGTATTCTGCACTTTAAAAACATTATGCTAAGTGAAATAAGCCAGTCACAAAAGACCAGCTGGTTCTGTTTATGTGAAACGTCCAGAACAGGCAAATCCGTGGAGAGTACAGTGGTGGCTGCCCAGGGTTGGGGAGAGGGGAAACGAGAGTGGTTACGAATGGGTAAAAGGTTTCCCAGGGGGATAATGAAAATGTTCTAGAGTTAGATAGTGATGATGATGATGATGAATATACTAAAAACCATTGAACTGTATACTTTAAAAGGTACAAGCAAAAAATTAAAAAATAAAAAGTACAAGCAGGTATTAAAAAATACAGCTGTTGTAAAACTGTTTAATTTCTATTTAGGAAAAAATTAGGCACTTATGCAAACATAATAACACTTTTTTAGAACACTCAGTCGCCTAATATTGTAAATTAGACATCATATGTAGAAAACCATGTGTTTTAACAGCCCAATTACATATGCCCTTTCTATATATGCCCTTCTCTTGCTGCCAGCTTCTCCCCCATCAAAAAAGGGATGTGTTCTGGTCAGGCAATTACTTTGGTAGATCAGTTGGGGTGAAGGGCAAACCCACTACATACTGGTGGTTTTTAGCCAGTGCCTGTGAAATGACCGTAGATGACCACAGCCCGCTTTCCAGAAGGATGGTTCCTCCAGCTGAGTGGCTTTTGTTTGGTGATGGCAATGCTGGCCAAATTGCTAAACTGAATTGTGCTAAAAATCTAGGGAATTCCAGAAACTAAATGTGGGGCAAAGAGAGGAAAGAAAGGAGCGATAACAACGCTGGACTGTATGGTGGATCAAGCCTGTAATTCTAGCACTCTGGGAGGCTTAAAGCAGATGGATTACTTGAGCTCAGGAGTTTAAGACAAGCCGGAGCATGAGTAAGACACTGTCTCTAAAAAAAAAAAAAGCCCAGCCTCGTGGTGAACTCTTGTAGTCCCAGCTACTCCGGAAGCTGAAACAAGAAGATCGTTTAAGCCCAAGAATTTGAGGTTGCTGTGACCAACCTGCTGTAAATCAGTATTCCCATCATTATTTCCCTGGTTGAATAAATTTGCTAGAGCAGATCACAGAACTCAGGGAAACATTGTATTTATGTTTACCCATTTATTATAAAGAGTATTATGAAGCATGCAGATAAACATCTAGATGGAAGCAATACACAGAGCAAGGTTTGTGGGGAAGACAGGAGCATCCCGCCCTCTCTGGGTGCACCGGCCTCTCTGAACCCAATTATTTTGAGTTTTTATGGAAGCTTCTTACATAGGCATGCTTGAATATCAAGTTGATCCCCAATGACCTTTCCCCTCCCAAGAGGATTGGGGGGGGGGGGCGGACCTAACCTTCTAATCCTGCCTGGGGCTTTTCTGGTGACTAGCCCCATCCTGAAGCAACCTTGGGAACCCCAGCCACCAGTCTTCTCATTAGCATACAAGCAACACTTATCACCCCAGAGAGTCCGGGGATTTAACAAGAAAAAGATCAAATGTATGTGTGTGTGTATTATATATATATAATATGCAGTACAGTATCAGACTGCGGGTGTGATGTAAGTGCTGAGACTGGCTCAAGGTAAGCTCAGGGACAGAACTAATCCACATCAAATTTTCAGAGGCATGGAACTCACAGCAAGAATGCATTATCTCATAAGAGGGAATTTCCGTCACTGGAGACTTAAAGACCATTTATGGATAATTTCCAGCTAGAATGACATGTTGCTAGAATGTTCCGGCTAGAATAACCAGTTAGTTAATGTTAAATAAACATTATCTGACCGGCTGAACTAAACCCTTAAGATTCCTGCCACCTGTGCTAGTGATGATTTTTAACATGCACTGTTGTCGTTTTTAATCAAAACAGATATATTGAGTACTTTCTATTATTCAGACTACTGTAAGTTGGGATCAGAAAGTTCTGACGGACTCTGGTATCTGTTTCTAACCTCTAGCCTGATTCCTTAGTGATCAACTGGCCATGAATAATTTCTGCTGGGCCACTTGATTAAAGAGTTAAACAATGTACGGCTGTCTGGGAGTAGATTAGGTCTCAGAAGAATAATTAGGAATGGGACTGTTTCATCCAAAACAAAACAAGAAAAAGTAAGAGGTTGGGAATGCATTGGGAAGAGGAAGATCTCCAAGCTGCGAGATGTGATCTGGGGCCACTGCAAACTGTGCAGGTGGTTTAAAATTACAAACCCATGTGCTGTCAGGCATATCATTATGAAATCTCCAGGAAGGCTATTTTTCCTTCCCAGCTAGAGCTCAGCATCTTCTTGTTTTCTTGATTTTCTGGTAGCACACACCTTTTGAAAGCATCTCGCTCTGGGGGCCCCAGGTGTATGTCTGGGTCTTGCTCTCCCTCCCTGCCTACTGAGGACCCACATCCTGCCCTGCCTCCGCCCCATGTGGCTGTTGAAGGAAGCCTCTGTGTCAGAGATCAGTGAACACTCCCGGCACACCTACAGCTTCGGCTTTAGCTCCAGGAATTCTGATTCCAGCTCCTTCTTCATGCTTCAGGAACCTTTTCTGGAACTTTGCCGTGTATTTAAATTGACTTCTTGATCCTTTAGATGTGTTTGTAGTGAGAGTTTTTATCACAAATCCACCACAACTCCATCATATTGCCAGAAAACCCAGCTCTCATTTCAACATTAATACTAATTAGATCTAGTGTTGGCCTGGCTCCTCCACGATGCTTTAGGGCCTTCTGTCATCACCAAAATGTGTCTAAAATGATCTTACCAGCACTTGATCATGTAGAACTCATCATTGCCAGGCAATTTTTTTCTTCTTTGTTGCCTCCTACAAATAATCCTCTGGTAAGAACAATCGTATTACAGTTTCAAAATAAAATTATGCAACTTTAAGGTATTTCTTATTCTTATTTTAAATGTTGCCTTTCAAATTCTGTATAACAGTCCTTTTGATATTTGGGAAGACCTGACAACGAGTGTTGAAACTTAGGCAGTACCTGTTTTTAGCGATGTTTCTGCTTTTGTTGTTTCATGTGTTTTCCCCTTCTTCTTTTAGAATGAAGTCTGTAGAGCATGTTAACCAACCATCCCAAAACCTTTGTAGCTTGTCTTCCTGTACTGCTGAGGCCAAAAAGATGAAAGCTGCATTCCCCAGAACCACTAAGCTAGGGGTCTGGGTGTGACTTTGTCTATACCCCAGTGGTGCATTTAGCTGAGGGTTAGAGCGTGGGAGCACTGCCAGCATTGGGGTGCACCGTTGATCTAAGGGGGCTTCACCTTCTTGGTTCTCCCCTGATTGTGCAGCTTCCGCCTCTTAACAGAGCGGGATCCCTTCTGGTAATCCTCATCATGGGTTACCCTTGAAGTCATCTAAGGCTCAAACTAGAGTGCCTTTCCCAATGGTTTCAAAAGACATTTAATACTTGGCTTTAATTTTTTTTTTCTTTTTTTTGCTTAAACTAGCCACTGTAGATTTTGTGCCCTTTCATGAAACCTTAGCCAACACAGTGTCTTTTTAATAAACATTTCATGTTTCAGTTTCTATCTATTACTTTGGCTAGGAATTCTACTCTTATCTGACATTCAGCTCAGTTTTTCTTTTTCTTTGTATTCGTTCTTGCTACTATCCCATCTTTTCATATTCTATTACCCTCTATCATGCTAATTTGTCCTTTTAAAATAATGTTCCTATTAGAAATACTAGTAGGCTATTATCTCTACCCCTTCAGCATTACTTAGCGAGAGAATATATTCATTCCTTTCAGCACCCCTCTAACCCATCAACCTTAAACGTGTTTTCACAGACTTCTTTCTTTCCAGGAGCACAGGCTAAACTGAAAATCCTTTGTTTCTAAGATTTTTTAAAAAACACAAAAAACTTTCATTTTCTCCTTTTCCTAGTCCAATATATTTTCAGCCACTACACCGCTAAAAAGAATTACCCTATTTTATCTTTTGTGAAGCCATGCTTCAATTCTTGTTTCCTAATCTAAATACTGATTATATGCAAAAGTCATTCCATCTCCCTGTTTCATATTTCATTTTCCCTATGCCAGACACGCCCAAATGCTTTTTAAAATGAACTTTTTGTAACCACAGATTATAAATAATGCTTGCAACTAATTGCGTGTGTGCATACACAAAATGCTTTATTGTTTTATTTCTCAATCATTCTTGGGGGTAAATATGGAAGAATTTGCATTTGAAGAACAATATTTAGGTTATTTATAACATCCATGCCAACATCATCAACAAATACCTTTGTTGAAATGTTTCATAATGATGTTGCCAACGAAGTTAAATAAAACCTTTACAAATAGCTCAGTTTTGTAAGTCACTGAAGTAAGCAGCATATGCAAATGGTATTTTGGAACTGAAGCAAGCAAGAGGTGACAGAATCCTTGCCTTGGCTCTTGGGACGCTGAGCTCCTGATTTTTCATTTGGTACTGAATTTTAAGCCCAGTAATTTTATTGCACCTGTTTCAGCAGGTACCATGCCCATGCTGCTCAATCTTTAGGAGGCCTCCTATCTTTCCGTGGGTATATGAGTAAGGTTTTTAAAAAGCTTTTATCTACTAATTCTTTTTTCCGCTATTCTGATTGCCTTTCAACATTATTGCATTTCTGATTTCACTGGAAACAAGCTACATCTCTCTGATAATTTTCCTCCAGCTGTATCATTTGCATTTGAGAAGTCATGTTATTTTTTATTTTCATAAATTTCATGCACATCTAACTCCTTTGATTTTGGGGTCCTTGCTGCCCTTTTTAATATCTTATAAGCTTTATAGCATTATTTTCCTTCTGAGTCACTAATGTTATTAAATATTTCCCTTGTTTTTGGGTTCCCAATTTCCTTTCAACTTATACGATGATTTTTTTTAATCCAAACTCCTTTTGAAGTAATTTTTCTGTTCTATTATTAAAACAATCTTTTTTGAATGCTATTTTTACGTACAGATATAGGTAAGAAATTATTTTTTATTTTTTTTTTTTTTTGAGACAAAGTTTCATTATGTCTCCCTCGGTAGAGTGCCGTGGTGTCACAGTTCACAGCAACCTGAAACACTTGGGCTTAAGCGATTCTCTTGCCTCAGCCTCCCCGGCAGCTGGGACTACAGGCACCTGCCACACACCTGGCTATGTTTGGGGTTTTTTGGCAGTTGTCATTGTTGTTGATCAGGCCCTGGCCGGGTTTGAACCCACCAGCCTATGTGTATGTGGCCGGTGTACTAACCATTGAGCTATAGACACCAAGCCAGAAATGATATTCTTTTTATCTACCACTTCTTATAATTGCTTTAACAGCTATGGTATGCAAACAGTCTATGAAACTAGTGTATGGTGCCCCATGATCACATTAATGTACACAGCTAGGATTTAATTTAAAAAAAAAAAGAAAGCTATGGTATGTTGAACAATGACAAGAGACAGATGGGTGATTACCTTGCTTTTATATTGTTTTCCAGAACAGCATTTCTCAAAATGCACAAAATCCTAGTGAATTTTAAAACTCTAGTGTGGACCAGAAGAAGTGAGAAGATGCCAAAATAATAATAATAATAACTGATTCTAATGACAGTAGTATTTTTAAAACATAAAAAAGAAAGATGTTTTTACAACGTAAGGAAAAAACAAATACGTCATATATCTGATAGTTGTCACCTCAGAGGTTATCAGATGCATGACTGAGCTTAGTCATTTATTGAACTCCTGTTTATTGAGTTGGTTACTGAGAAAAGAGGATTGAACAAAGCAAAGAAAGTCAGGTTGTGAGATGTGCTCTGAAGAAAAATGTAACACCAGGAAAGAGAAAGAGTTGACAAGGATATAGGGGGAATTAGCCATTTTGGGTGACCTAGGAAGCCCTCTCTGATAAGAGAACAGGTTTGGGGAAAGAGAAATGCAGGTAGAAGTACAATGTACGTGTATTACAGTGTAAATAGTAGTGTAAAGTTGGGGCATCTTGGTTGTATTTAAGGAAGGGAAAGGAAAACTTTGTGACTAGATTAGAAGGTGAGTCAGAGGAGTAGCCAGGGGCAAGATATAGGTCCCAAGTCAGAGGAAGGACTTTGGTGTAGCAGCCCATATAGCCTATGGCTAGGAGGAGTGAGAGTTCTAAGAAATACCTGTATAGCTCAACAATGGAACACCTTGGTGGAAAGGGCAGAGGGAGGGATTTAGCTCTCCTAACAAGCATGAGAGCTCGCGAGACCAGAGCAGTGGTGAATTGGCAGTCTCTACACCTGTGAGGTTGAGAGGCACGAGATGAGCCTTATAAGAGGCTGGAGGAGAAGGTAGTCGGGAGCGTGCACATTCTATCACGGACCCGCTTACTCTGCCTCTGTCTCCTCTCCTGCCTGCAGAATGCCAGGGTGGCGTCTCTGCTGAAGATTACCAAGCTCTGCTAAAGTCTAATATCTGTCTTTCTAAGAAGACTGCTTTACTCTCTCTAAGACACTGTATCTCTCCAGCTAAAGTAGATAGCCCTCAGCCACCTAACAGACCTGAGCAAGGTAACTTAGTGGTCCACGTGCAGAACCTAGTTAAGCTGAGCCGAGACCTGGCCAGTTCTGGGCCCTGACACTTTGGATTTTGCTTTGAATGGGATGGGAAACCCCTGGAGAGTTTTGAACTAAGGAGCCTTGCTGTTTAAGAGAATTATTCTGGCTATTGTGTTCCAAATAGATTGTTGAGGACAGATACTTGGATTCAAATTATACTTTCTCAAGTGAATGCATTTTTTTCAAAACACAGTAAAAAGTCTAAGAATGTTATTATTCAGATCTTTAGAGAACTATGGCATATACCACAATGAACTCTAAATGTAAATATATCTTTATTATATAAAGAATTTTAAAGAGGTACAAAATAGAGATAAGCAACCATGTGAAAAAGTATATTTGTAACAAGCTGGACGTTGTGGCTCATACCTATAGTCCCAGCTACTCAGAAGGCTGAGGCAGGAAGATTGCTTGAGACCAGGAGTTTGAGGCCAGCCTGGGCAATATAACAAGACCTCATCTCTAATATATACATATATGTGTGTGTGTGTGTATGTGTGCAGCAAATACAGCAGGAAAAGTTTTATTATCATTTTATATAAACACTCAAGAATCAAACATTACATAATAAAAATAGTTGTAAGAGTTCATATAAAATACAAAGAAAAACTCCAAGACTCTTGTAAGTTAAAAAATGTAAAAAGCATGGAGTCTTAAATCAAGAAAATAAACCTAAGAAAAGAGGCAGCCTCCTAGTGATCAAAAATAATATTAAAATAAAACAAAGTAACATTGTATCTATTAAATTACTGCCCAAAATGTTGAACTCTGATACCCTAGAAGCCATGTAAAACTGACCCGGCACATATCTTTTAGGGGGTGAGAAGGCAACTTGGTGAGTCAAAGTGGAACCATAAGCCTGTGTGCCCCTTTTGGTCTCAACATTCCACTTTGAAATTACAAGAAATTATCCTCACCCAGAAAAGGATAGTAACTAAAATGTCATTTGTAGAAATAAAAGAGTGAAAACAACCCAAATGTTGAACAACCAGGGCACTGGTTAAATAAACATGTACTCAGTGAAATTTTAGGAAGCCACAAAAATAGATAAATTCATGTTTAAACAAGAAGTTTATGATATAATATTAAGCCTAATGCTGGAGTGGCGCCTGTGGGTCAAGGAGTAGGGCACTGGCCCCATATACCAGAGGTGGTGGGTTCAAACCCGGCCACGGCCGAAAAGTGAAAAAAAAAAAAAAAAAAAAAAAAAAAAGCCAAATGCTGCCTCAACAATTACTTTTAAACTGTGATTGCAATTCTGTAAAACATATTAATAATAATAAATCTATATGTATATGTGACAGATATGTAATATGATATATACACATTTAAATACACAAAGCATCAGCCTAGCTCACAGCAACCTCAAACTCCTGAGTTCAAGTAATCCTCCTGCCTCAGCTTCCCAAATAGCTGGAACTACAGAAGCCTGCCACACCACCAAATTTCTATTTTTAGCAGAGACAGGGTCTCACTCTTGCTCAGGCTAGTCTGAAACTCCTGACCTCAAGCGATCCTCCTGTTTCAGCCTCCCAGAGTGCTAGGATGACAGGTGTGAATCACGCCCAGCCTAGAATTCCTCTTGAAAGAACAAATGTGTCTTTAATAGTATATATTCTGCATTTATTTTTCCCATGCCATCTACAAGTGGTTAACCAAATGACCAATTAAGCTGAACTACTTTTTTAAGGTCCATACATTTAAATGATCTCAGAAATAAATACTATGTAAATATAAAATCTTGCTGCCACTATAAGACTTTAACTTAAGCCAATGACTGAACCACTCTGAGAGTGGACCACTCAGTAGAGTTTTGTTAAACTGCAACTATTGATTGAGTGTGTAACATATGCAGGCATCTGCTTGAGGACTGCTTTGGGATGTTTCTTTAACCAGTATTGAAATCAAAGTAACAGGTTCTAATTTTCTTCTTCAACTGTGTGGTTTTTTTCACCTATCAATGCTCAATGCTACTTAAAATGAAAACACCATTTCTGACAACTTAATTTGGACCTATTGACGTTCTTATGATGTTATTGTACACCACAATTATGTATTGAGGGAGAGAGGGAATAAAATTTGACTGACATGGGAAAATAGGCAATATGATACATTGAAACAGTGCAACTTCCACAAAGGGTATTTGGCAATGTCCATCAGGAAAAAATGTCCCTTTTAACTGCATAATTAATTCTTTTAGGAATTTATCCTAGGCTATACTCACATATGTGAGAGTAATATATATACAAGGATATTTACTGCAGCACTCTAGATAATAGCAAGAAACTAGAAGCATTCTAAATACCTATCAACAAAGGTATATCAGGCTCCAATTATACAGTAAAATACTACATGGTCAGAATGCAAGAGCTATTTTATGTGCTAATATGGGAAAATCTCCAGGATTATACACCCACAAAGTTGAACAATACAAGGTAAGATTAATATACATTTTTAAAACTACTGCTGTTTTTATAGGAAAGTTTTTTTCACAGGTGGATACAATAAAAACTGGCTTTTTGCTTAAAAATACTTAAGACTATCCCCGCTTGTTCCAGGGATATTCAGTAAATGATGAAAAGGGAGGAAAAATGATTGCTTGGTGGGAAAAGGGATGGATGGCTAAACAGACAAAGGAAAGAGCGATCTGTCTGGCATAACCATGTATGTCCACTGGCCATTCAAAAAAAATTGTTGAAACAGTAAAAATAAGTTGATATTCCTTTTTGAAAAAGCTGAAAATAGAATTTTAACCAAAATAAGACTATAGAACATACTACCACTGTTCAAAATGCTCTTCTCTCTCCATATTAGCATGTGTTGTTCAGCCTAATTTGTTAGTATTAGTAAAACGGGGAAGGGGGCAGAAGGAGACATTCGTGGGCCCACAAAGAAATCCCGGTCTCTCCCTCCATAACCCTTTCTCATTGCCTCACTCACCATCCCTACCAAGTGAAAGTAGACGTCCCACTTATTACATATTATCTAATCGAATAAACACCAAGTCCACGGCCCCACACCCCTAGCTTCTGGCCTCCCCTACCCCAGCCTCTCCTGGTACTTCCCTAGAGGTGTTGCCGATGAAACACATTGAGAGAAAGTTAACAGTTGTACACTGATTCAAAACATTTTACAAAATTATGTGGTTTTATTATGTATATATAAATAGAACGCATATATCAAACAAAAATAATTAACATGACATTCTATTTCATTAGAATGCAAGATGTTTTATTATACTGGCATCTATTTAAAATGAGGCTCTGGCATGTCATTCTAACCTTCATAACTCTGAGAGGAAGATTCCAGAATGTCCTTCTAGCAAGTTCCACAATTAAAAGAAAGAAACAGCGCTAATTCATCTCATTCTCCACCCCTAGATTGGGAAGGTACATTGGCAACAACCAACGACAAAGTAATAATATGATTCAACACTATTGATTTCCTCTCTTTATTATCCATTTGTTTTCCTGGTATCTCTCTGTTTATGGGCACATATTTTAAGGGTATGCCATAACGCTAGAAAATAGTATCATTGTTCAGGCTATTGCATAATCTCTTAACTTTTATTATAACCTTAAATTATAATAACTGACCTTACAATATAAAACGCAAATGGAATTTTGATGTGATAGACTCAGAGGGACCTTGCTGTGGGGCAGATTGATTCACTTAATAAACATTTATGGAGCCCCTGCAAGGATCAAAGCACAATGGTAGGCCAACAGGAATGACATTTGGTCCTTGTTCTTAGGAACTAGCAGTCTGGTGAGGCAGACTGGCATCTAAACAACCAGCTGTGATGTGAGGCCAAAGAGAAGCTGATAAGTTAGAGGCATGAGGGTCACACTCCAAGAGGAAGGTGAGAGTGGGAAAACTGCAGACAAGTAGCTTTTTCCCCCAAGGCTTTGTAAAAATTTTAGAACAGTTTTTGATTCACAGCAGAACTAAGAGGCAAGTACAGAGAGTTCCCATATACCACTTGCCCTACAGTTACATGGCCTGCCCTGTTGTCAACATCTCCCAACAGGTGGAGCACTTATTACAGTGACACGTCATTGCCCAAAGTTCAAAATGGACATGGGAGTTTACGCCTGGTGTTGTGCATTCTATGAGATACACATACGTATGTTTCTATCATTACAGTGTCATACGTAGTCTTCCCTGCCCTAAAAATCCTCTGTGCTCTGCTTGCTCATCCCTCCCTCCAACCCCTGACAACTACTAATCTTTTTACTATCTCCAGAGTTCTGCCTTTTTCAGAATATCATCTAGTTGGAATTATACTATATATAATTACAGGGTTGTATAGTAAAAGTATATTTCGTTTTTATAAAACTGCCAAACTGTCTTTCAAAAGGACTGTACAATTTTGTATCACCACCAACAGTGAATGAGCATTCCATATCCTCACCAGCATTTGGAGTTGTCAGTGTTCTGGACTTGGACAGTTCCAATAATCGTACGGTGATATCTCGTTGTTTTAGTCGGAATTTCCCTGATGACAGTTGATGTGGAGCATTTTTTCATACACTTATTTACATCTGTATATCTTCTTTGGGGAGGTATCTATTAAGGTCTTTAGACCATTTTTTAATCAACTTGCTTGTTTTCTTATCACAGAGTTAAGAGTTCTTTGTAGGCTGGGAGTGATGGCTCACGCCTGCAACCCTAGCACTCTGAGAGGCCGAGGCAGGTGGATTGCTTGAGCTCACGAGTTTGAGACAAGCCTGAACAAGAGCAAGACCCCATCTCTAAAAACTAGCCAGGCATTGTGACAGGCACCTGTAATCCCAGCTACTTGGGAGGCTGAGGCAAGAGGATCACTTGAGCCCAAGAGTTTGAGGCTGCTGTGAGCTGTAACACCACAGCACTCTACCGGGAGCAAGAAAGTGAAACTTGGTCTCAAAAAATAAAAATAAAAAGGAGTTCTTAGTATATTTTGGATAATGGTCCTTTATCAGAGGTGTCTTCTGCAAAGGTTATCTCCCAGTTTGTGGCCTGTCTTCTCAATCTCTTGATACCATCTTTCACAAAAAAGAAGTTTTTGGTTTTAATTAAGTCCATCTTATCAGTTGTTTCTTTCCCGGATCGTGTCTTTGGTGTTGTACCTAAAAAGTCATTGCCGTAACTAGACTCAGGTAGGTTTTATTATTGTGTTTTCTCTTATTGTGCAAGGGAGGTATTTACTAATCTGAATCACATTGATAAATTAATTTATTTAATACATATTTTAAGGGCAGTATGCAAGGCATGAAACATATAAACATGAAAAAGACATCATTTCTTCCCTCAAGAACGATAGCTTAAAAATGCCATTTTATTATATTGTGATAAATGCTGTGTAGAGATAAAGGGTGCTGCTAAGTTTTTATTAGTACTCTATTGCTGCTGGGACAAATTACCACAAACTTGGTGACTTAGAATAAGGCAAATGTATTTGTTGACCATTCTGGAGGCCAAAAGTCCAAAATGGTTTCCTCCAGGCTGAGGATGTGGAAAGGCCATGCTCCCTCAGGAGGCTCCGGGGGGCCTTTTCCAGCTTCTAGAGGCCCCCTGCCTGAGAGCTCGTCCTCCACCGTCAACACTTGTGCCATGTCCCCTTCTCTCTCTGAATCCGCCAGCCTTTGCTTCTGTCACATAGCCTTTTCTTCTCTCCGTAGTCAAATCTCCCTCTTTTTTTTTTCTTTTTTTTTTTTTAATTTATTTATTTTTTTATTGTGGAGAAGGGGCAGGGAAAGAAGGCGGGGGAAGAGGTGAGTGACAGGGTCGGGCCAGTGGCATGGTACCACATTGGCTGTATCTAGGTAGAGGCAGTTTCAGGCCGG
>CAUYPK010013594.1:0-29991 GCA_963574355.1 Loris lydekkerianus | reverse complement strand
CATGCACCTCAGGCCTGGCATCTCGTTCTCTGCGATGTCCAGGGCCTTGCACCCCCAGTCCGCTAGGCTGATGTCAGGGACTTTGTAGAGCAATTTGTCAGACATGGTGGCAGTGCTTCTGCACCCAGTGATGGACACCGGTGAAGGGGGGGGACCTCGCGCTGGGAACCTAAATCAGCAGGCCCCAGGGAAAGTTTAATGTTTTCTTTCTGCATATAGATTTACTTATAAGAATTCAGCTGAACATAATTGAGCACTTTTGTATCAGTAAATTTTATTACATGTCGTTAATAAGCTAGAAAATTGAAATATGTTACCTGTCCATCACTCAGATTAGTTAATGGATACATGACATTCATACAGCTATACCAAATATGATATAACTGTTAAAAAGAATGAAATAGATTTCTATTTACTGATACAAAAGGGTCTCTCAGCTATAATAAGAAGGAAAAGGCACAAGTTAGAAAACTATGTAATGGGATTCAATTTTTGGTTAAATCTGTGAGCGTAGCATGGACTGTAACATCTCTGAAGTTAGATTCAGGGGACTTTCTTCATTCTATTAATATACATATTGTTTGCATATTTCTTAAGCATATGTTATTTTGTAATTATAAAAAACAGTAAAGTTCTTTTTTTTTTTTTTTGAGACAGAGTCTCAAGTTGTTGCCCTCACTAGAGTGCCGTGGCGTGGTGTTACAGCTCACAGCAACCTCCAACTCTTGGGCTTAAGCGATTCTCTTGCCTCAGCCTCCCAAGTAGCTGAGACTACAGGTGCCCGCCACAACACCCGGCTATTTTTTTGGTTGCAGTTGGCACTGCTGTTTTAGTTGGCCAGGGCTGGGTTTGACCCCGCCACCCTCGGTATATGGGGCCGGCGCCCTTCCTACTGAGCCACAGGTGTTACCTAAAACAGTAAAGTTCTTAAAAAAAATGAAGGACCCAAAGGGAGAAGGATTGTACACATTTAATGTATTGTAATAACAGTTATTTAAATCTATTATTATTTAAATTCTAAATCTGAAATAATAGTCTTCTAATCTAATCTGAGAACTAGTTTGTAACATGCCATATATTTAATTTTGTTTTTGGACTTACAATCTAATTTGTATAACTGGTATTGAAAGGTGAGGTATTTTCGATTTGTGTAGATTTATTTGGTTTTCCCTCTCATCACAGCCCATTGATCTGAGTACATGCACTGTTGCACTGCATATCTTCCAGCTAAATGAAGATGGCCCCAGCAGTGAGAATTTGGAGGAGGAGATGGAGAACATAATTGCAGCAAATCACTGGGTTCTGCCTGCAGGTACGGGGGGTGGGCGGGAGGGGTGGCGCAACGTGGGGCCGCTGAGTGAGGCTGAGGTCAGAGGATTATAGGCTCCTTGGGTTTGCCAGGTCAGTTCACTGAGCAGGTTCTGTTTGTCCATTTGTATTGTGGGATTTTAGGGTGTTTTATTCCTTATGAAATGGAAAGTTTATCCAATAAGACTATGTTGTCCCTTCTGATGGCACTAGGATGGAGGCTGACTGCGCCTCTCTTTCCTGCCCAGTCTGTCCTGCTGCATGTCCTTGACTCCTGCCTTCTCCATGCTGCTCCTCAGGCTTCGCTGTCAGGTTCTGGCGAGCAGAGTGTGGGGTGAATTCAGTCACTGTGTGGGGAGAAGGCAGGACCTAGTGCTTATGTGGAACTGTGCGTAGTAACAGGATATACTGTTTAATTATCTGTGAAAAGTCATATGTGGCCAGCATTTGTTTTGCATCTTCAATTTGTTTAAAAACTAAAATTTGAGAAAAAAATTGAAAGACTCACACTTCCCGGTACTCAGGGTCTTAGTACACTGTCCCATGGTGGACAGTGGGACATGCTAGTGGCTTAGGCAGACAGACTGGGATATAACACTTGCCTTCCTAAAATTAGGTCTTTGTTTTATTCTCTTGTAGCTGAATTCCATGGGCTTTGGGACAGCCTCGTGTATGATGTGCACGTCAAGTCACACGTATGTTGGTACACTCTCTGTTGTTTAAAGAAGCACCACTGTTGTGCTTCTCTCTAGCACGTCTGAGCTCCTCAGTTTGCATGGGCTTTGGGAAGACTTACTCTAGGTATCTGCCACAAAGACTGCTCCAGAGTGGAGCTGGGCTCAGGGCCTCCCTGGGGGAGTAAGAGGAAGGCAGCAGATTGAGAGGACACTTACCTTGAACTGTGGTCTTCACTCGAATTCTCAGAAAGTGGGCAGGCCCAGCGTCCTTCCCACTAGCAGAATGTCACTCAGCATTTTGGCTGCTATGATTTTTGAGTTAATAGGCCATATGTTTGCTCATTGCTGTGAGAACTTACTCATCATTTGATAAGTCCTGTAATGATTTAGTTTAACATTGGCATTTTAAATACAAATGACATCTTGTTTCCCTTATATCTGTGGTGCTCTATGCCGGTGTTGGCCACGTTGCCTTCGTATGGTGCCTTCTGACAGAAGAACCCTTGGACACCACTGAGCATCAGGAGGTGGGGCCCTCTGGAGATGGCCTTGCCTCTTGCCCCCTTCTTATTTAGGACTGAGCTTTAGCAGCACACATAGTGGAGCTTTTGCCATGTTGGTATCTTTTTTTTTAATGTGTTTTTTTCTTTTCTTCTATCAGCTCCTTGATTATGTGATGACAACCTTACTGTTTACAGACAGGAATGTCAACAGTAACCTCATCACCTGGAACCGGGTAGTGCTGCTACATGGTAATGCAAGGCTCTCACTGGGCAGGGCAGGTGGCTGCGCTCTTGAAGTTCGGCTCCACCAACTATTGCCCTTTGGTCTCCTGCAAGGAGTTATAGCTCTTTGTTTTCTGAAGGATCCAACATTGCTGTAGAATATTCTCTGTGCAGCTGATCCAGCTCACAATACTTTGAACATTTATTACTTGACTCTCATTAAATAGTCCCATTTGCCTGTGGAGTACATCTCGAGATGTTCCACAGATGCCTGGGACCCTGGGTAGTAGTCCAAATCCTAGATATGTTGTTGGTTCCTGTACATACATTCTTGTGATAAAGTTTAATTTATAAAGAGATTAAAAACCATAACTAATAATAATACAGAATAATTAGAATAATATGTTATAGTAATGGTTATTTAATGCTTGTGAATTATTTCTGGAATTTTGCATTTAATATTTTCAGGCCATCGTTGGCCACAGGTAACCAAAACCTTGGAAAGTAAACTGCTGATGGGGAGAGTACCATGTTACTAAACAGTTCAGGAACCTCTGCCTCATCTCCACAACTGATCACAACTCCTTAGAATAGAAACTGTCTCGCATTTCTTTGTAGTGTACTCAGAGCCTCATTTTGTGAGTAGTAAACTGAAAAAGCCACATTTTAGAGAAATTCTGCCTGGTTCTTCTCAGAAGGAAATGATGGGTTTTGTTTGTTTTTAACATCTCTGAACAGAAAGGGAGCAGAGGAGCTTGTTAGAGCAAGGGGAAGTAAGCAGCTCTTCCCTCTGTGCCAGTTCTGGCTGCGTGACTGGAAAGTAGGACGCGCCTACCACCAAGCAGCTGCTCCAGCACATTATCAGAATAGGCAATCAACAGGTGTTTTATGTAGCAAAGTAAATTATTTGGAACTAGTTGTATATTTCCTCTTTAATTACTGAAAATTTTTACAGAGACCTAGGGTTGAACACATCTGCATTTCCTGTGAGACGCATTTGTTTTTTCCTGGGGTCTCCTGGGGGCTTATGGGAGGCCCTGATCTGAGCACTCCCGGTTGGGAGCTGCATGGGAGGAGCTCTCAGGAGGCACCGACAATGGACAAGGGTGCTTTTCAGTTGAGAGAGAGGCCTTGGGGCCAGGAGGGTCAGTCCTGTGCTTCTGCTTGTCAGGAAAGGCCTGTTTGACTTTTGCCAGGTAACTTGACAAGTGGCTTTCACAGAGGAAATGTGGGAGGAGGAAAGGTGTCTGTGAAGACACAGACTGAGCAGGGCGTTCTCTCACAGTGGTGGTGGGCAGAAGCTAAGACCAGACTCACAAGTCAAGTTCAAATTAGTAAAAAGGAAGGACAGACTTTTAAGTGTACTGGTAATATTGTGTTGTATTTAAGCTGCTGGCAGACTTCTTTGTAAGTTAACAGGTATTTATAGTTAATAACATTAATAGGGCTTAACTTTATTTTTTATGTAGATACTGCAATTGTTATTTTAAGAAATTTGTTACAGCACTGACTTAAAAACATATTTGCTTGGATCTCGTTAATAGGTCCTCCAGGAACAGGAAAAACGTCCTTATGTAAAGCATTAGCCCAGAAACTGACCATTAGGCTTTCCAGCAGGTAACTGGTGATTTGAGAGAGCAATTGGAATGGGATTAGTGGCATAACAAGCCTGTATTTGTTTTTTAAATCATTTTACACAAATGGTAATTTCCTCTCCTTCAGTTTAAGTCAGGTTATCACTCCAACTCAATATAGTCTTGGCATTAGGATCTCAGTCTCCTAAAACTTCTGTTTTTTTTTTTTTTTGACAGAGTCTTACTATGTCATCCTCAGTAGAGTGTCATAGCATCTCAGCTCACAGCAACCTCAAACTCTTGGGCTTAAGCGATTGTCTTGCCTCAGGCTCTCAAGTAGCTGTGACTACAGGCACCTGCCACAGCGCCCAGCTATGTTTTGGTTGTAGTTGTCGTTGTTTGGCAGGCCCAGGCTGGGTTTGAAACTGCCAGCTCTGGTGTATGTGGCTGGAGCCCTAGCTGCTGAGTTATAGGCGCCAGGCCTCCTAAAACTTCTTGAGACTTGTTTTCTCGCCAGTTTGTGGTCTGTCTTGGTGAATTACACGCTCTTGCTGGAGGCGTGTTCTGCAGATGTCAGGCCAGGGTGCTTGGTAGCCTTGCTGATCTGTGCACTGTCTTATCAGTTACTGAGAGAGGAGTGTCCGGGTCTAATTGTGGCTTTGTCTGTTTATCCTTGAGTTCTGTCTGTTGGGGATTTATGGTTTTCACCACATTTGGAAATTCTTTGGTTGTCATTTCTTCAACTAATTTCCTTACCCTCCTCTCTGTCTGGGAACCCATTGATCTGCGTGTTGGACTGCCTGACTCTGCTCCACAGAGTACTGGTGCATTTGTTTTTTTGGCTTTTAAAAACATCTGTGCTATTTCTTTTTGAACAATTTCTACTGCTGCATCTTTAAGTTCCCTAATTTTCTGCAGTGTCTAATCTGCTATAAATTCTATCCAGTGGAATTTTTTTTATGACAGTGTATTTTTCTTCTTTAAAGGTTCTATCTGGTTCTTTTTATGCTTTTCTTTCTTTCATTATGTTCTTTGTTTTTATTGTTTTCAGATTAAGAGTAAGGGTACAATATTTGTGTTTGTTCAAGTCCCTTTTATGATTGTGTCCCAAATCCCCCTCTCTCCTCCCTTCTCCCCACTCTCTTGTTGCTGTGGGTTAGATCATCTACTGGCTTCATATTAGAATTGAGGACATTGGATTCTTGCTTCTCCATTCTCGTGATACTTTACTAAAAAGAATGCGTTCCAACTCCATCCAGGTTGATACAGAATCTGTGAAGTCTCCATCTTTTTAAATGGCTGAATAGTGTTCCATGGTATGCATATACCACAGCTTGTTAATCCATTCCTGGGTTGGTGGGGATTTGGGTTATTTCCACATTTTGGTGATTGTAAAAAAAAATATGGAACATTTTATGAATTTGCGTGTCTTCCTTGCACAGGGGCCATGCTAATCTTCTCTGTATCATTTCAATTTCAGTATTTGTGCTGCCAAAGTGAGCCCTTTCGTTATGCTCTTGTTAAAATCTTTAACAAGTTTATAATAGTTGTTTTAATGGTCTTGTCTTCTAATTCCATCATCGTTATCATTTCTGAGTCTGTTTCTATTGATTGATTATTCTTCTGGTTATGGTTACATGTTTTTGCTTCTTGGCCCATGAAGACCTTTTTAATACTAAACACTGATTTGAAATGACTGGCTTTTCTTCTTTTTTTTTTTGAGACAGAGCCTCAAGCTATCTCCCTGGGTAGAGTGCTGTGGCATCACAGCTCACAGCAACCTCCAACTCCTGGGTTCAAGTGATTCTTCTGCTTCTCCCAAGTAGCTGGGACTACAGGCCCCCGCCACAACACCCAGCTTTTTTTTTTTTTTTTTTTTTTTGGTTGTGGCCGTCATTGTTGTTTGGTGAGCCTGGGCTGGATTCGAACCTGCCAGCTCAGGTGTATGTGGCTGGTGCCTTAGCCAATTGAGCCACAGACGCACAGCCATAACTGGCTTTTCTTGTCTTGATTTAATGACTTACTTGGATTTTGTTTTGGTAGGCCTTTCTTGGGATTTGGAGTGATCCTGTTGAGATTTGTTTTTTAGCTTTGTTAGGGAGGGGTTTAGGTTTAGTTTTGGGTTAGTATGTCCTTCTGGGGTTTCCTCTGCACACCTGGAACATCACTGTATGGTCTCACTTTGGTGGTGGAGCTTGAACATGCCTCACCTGTGTAAGCTCCGGGAACCTGTTGGCTCACAGACCTGCAGTCACTCTTCACTGGCCTTATGGAGTTTCCCTACCTGTACATACCTTAGTGTTCAGGAGACACGGGTCACCAGGACAATTTCTGTGGCTTTCTCCTGGAGTATTCTCCTGTCTGCATCTCCCTGGAAGTCTGCTCGGCAGCCTCCAGCCATCCAGTTCCCTGAGTGCTGAGCTCTGGCTGCTCTCCTCAGGGGCTGTGCTCTGCTTGGGTCCTTCCCAGGATTGTGGTTGGAAGGAGCCTCTAGGCAGGAAGCCAAGGCAGTTGTGGGTCCCTCACTTCCCTTCTCTTAGAGTCACAGTTCTTCACTGTCTGTTGTGTAATACCCTCACCAGCTGTGGTTTCATTTATTTTGTCTAGTTTTCTCATTGTTTAAGGCAGACAGTAAATCTGGTACATCTTACTCTACTACTAGAGGGAATCCTGGGAGATACAGTTTTATGTATCTCTTTTGTTTCTTTTCAAAAGAAAAGTCTTTTAAGTAATTTTGCATAGAAAAATTGCTTTATTTTCATCCCACATGTTATGTTCAGCAACTTGGTGGTGTTTTTATATGTCAAAATGCATCTGCATTTTGAAGATCTCTAGGATCAGTTTCTTAAAACACCAGAAATAACATTTTCCAGTACAAAGATCTGGAAATAGGTATTTTTTTATGGCTTAGAAATGGTGAAAAGAATCCTTAGCCTTTCTTTCCCATTCTGTTAAATAACCAGTGTTTTATAATTCATTTTGTTTAATATTCAACCCATTTTATTTCACCACATTGTCTGTACTCCTTCCTTTTTTATAAACAGTATTAGTAAATGGCCTTTTTCTCTTTCTGAAAATACTTGTTTTTTTTCTGTGGACTTTTGATATGGAAGAGACTGAAAAGAGGGCTGGGAGTCAGCCTCTCTCTCCCATCCCTTTTCCTGTTGGATTTAGTCCAATGCTGGGTGTGCCCAGCTCTGCCAGAGCCCTGAGCAGGAGTGTTGCTGCCAGACTCCAGGCAGGCAGCTGGTTCTGTTGAGAACCCAGGGCTCTGGGATCTGTGCTGTGCTTGTCAGGGTTTCCTGGAAAGAGGAAAACATGTGGCTCCTACCAGGAACTCTTAATGCCTCTGCTCTGATTTGTTTGCAGTAATACTAACAGTATTAGTACTATTAATACTTTTTAAACTAAAATATAAATTATAAATATATTAAAAAGGAGAGAGTTTTTACTTTTTAAATCAAATAATACTATCGAAAAACATAATTTGGTACAATCTAGAGCCACTGATTGCATTGGGTTAAATTGTTCTCAATTATTTAGCACACTGAGGGCTTGGTGCCTTGATTCTTTTTCAGCAACTGTGATGACTTAATGAGTTAGTAATTGCTATCCTGCTGGGCAGTTGGGAGATGCCATATCAAAGAAGCAAGAGTGGGTGCCACCAAGGATGCTCAGTCATTTCTTAACCCCTTTTATCATCTTAGGTACCGGTATGGCCAATTAATAGAAATAAACAGCCACAGTCTCTTTTCTAAGTGGTTTTCAGAGGTGAGTATTAAATATTCTAATTGTCTGATTGTCAACAGTCTAGCTAAAAAAACCATCCTGTATATTAGGGAAATGCCCCTTTAGTAGCTTCAGGAGAGAAATAGATGAAATGGGGAATGGAATAACAGGGCTAATGCTGTGGTGAGAGAAGGCTTCCAGTGCTGGGCCTAACCAGCCTCCCTCAGTCCCTTCCCAGACATCTGCTGGCAGACCTGGCCGTCTCATGTGGACCTGCCCTGCTGAGCACGCCACTGAAGCCTATGTGGTCACGCCAGGCCAGGCCAAGTCCTGGGCGCCCCATCCTCTGAGGGGCTGTGTCCCTCTAGTGAGATGAAGTAGGATTTGGGTGCACTGTAGACAAGGCCCAGGCAGCAAATCCTTGCAGCTGTGGTCTGGCTCCTCCCTGGTCAATGAGGACTGACCAATGAGTGGAGGCGCGGGTCACCCACACCGCCACCCTGGAAAAGCAGGTGCAGGCGAGGTCCCAGCAGAGAGGGAGCCTTCAGGGTAACCTTCTCCCATGCCGACCTGGCTCCTCTGATACAGGTGTTTTTGGAGGGGCCATCAGGAGATGGTGGTCAGGTGGGCACCTGGGATGGAGGCCACATTGGGGCCGTGTGCACCTGTAGTGTGCTCACTGCAGTGGACGCTGAGAGAGTGTTTTGGTTCCAGAGTGGCAAGCTGGTGACTAAGATGTTCCAGAAGATTCAGGATTTGATTGATGATAAAGATGCTCTGGTATTTGTGCTGATTGATGAGGTGAGTTACCTTGGGTTGCTGGGAGGCAGCCTACCTCTGCCGTTGCCTGGCACATCCCTGGTCTTCCCTATGTCCCCAGGTAAGGCGTGTAAACACCCTTCACTCCTTCACCCACTCGCTCAGTGGACATATCCCCGCCCGTGAAGGGCCAGGCAACATCCTTTGTGACCCATTGCTCTCTCCCTCTCCCTGCAGGTGGAAAGTCTCACGGCCGCCCGAAGTGCCTGTAGGGCAGGTGCCGAACCGTCAGATGCCATCCGCGTGGTCAATGCTGTCCTTACCCAGATTGATCAGATTAAAAGGTAATGCTATGGGCTTGGTGCCCGTAGCACAGAGGTTACGGTGCCAGCCACATACACCAAGGCTGGCGGGTTCGAACCCAGCCTGGGGCCAACTAAACAACAATGACAATTGCAACAAAAAAATAGCCGGGTGTTGAGGCAGGCACCTGTAGTCTCAGCTACTTGGGAGGCTGAGGCAAGAGAATTGCTTAAGCGCAGAGTTTGAGGTTGCTGTGAGCTGTGACACTATGGCACCATACCAAGGGCAGCACAGTGAGACTCTGTCTCAAAAAAAAAACAAACCGGTAACAACATGTAGGGACTTTATCTAAGAACTGACAGAAAAGTTTGTTCCACAGGAATGTGTGATTGCCGGACAACTCCTTGTCTCACCCCAGCTCCTTTAACTGAAAGTTCATCTGGCACTGGGTGTCAGCTCGTTTTTTAGTTTATTAAAGTATTAAAAATGGGCTGGATGCAATGACTCACACCTATAATTCTAGCAATCTGGGAAGCCAAGACAGGAGGATCCTTTGAGCTTAGGAGTTGGAGACCAGTCTGAGCAAGAGCAAGACCCCATCTCTACTAGAAATGGAAAAACTATTGGTGGGTGCCTATAGTCCCAGCTAGTCTAGAGGCTGAGACAGAAGGATTGCTTAAGGCCAGGAGTTAGAGGTTGCTGTGAGCTACCCAGGGGGACAGATGAAGACTCTGTATCAAAAAAAAAAAAAAAAAAAAGCTATTAAAAATGTTGTAATAAGTAAATGGGGGAAAGGATTGGTCTCTCATTGAAGAGCATAAGAGCATGTATGTCATTGCTTGGCAGTCTGCACACCTGTGGTGTAAATAGCCATGGGATCACTTCTTCACTTCTTTAAATAGCCACGGGAGAAGCTAGTTGAGGCTCCTATTAGGCTCCTTCTACTAAGACTGACTGCTGCACCGTTGAGGCGCTCCGACACCTCTGAAATGACTGATACAACTGGCTCCTCCTGATGGGGAACCTTATCTGACTGAGACAATGGGCTCCCTGGCATATATGGGGAGCAATACCCCGAGGGAAGATGAACAGTGGTCTGCGTCCTGGCAGTTTCATGGGTCCGGGGCCAGAGACCTGGCATCCAGTTCCAACAAATGTAAAACAAAACTGGGTATAGTAAAAATTTATATAGTGCAGAAAAGCATGAAATAGTAAAACAATGCTATGTCCAAACACTAGTGCCCACACCACCCACTTGCCTACTGGCCCCATACAGAGTGTGTCCCCCCAGACCTCGAATGTACACAGTTTAGTCTCAAAGGCTCAGGGCCTAATCCCAAGCTTTAGGGAGTGACCGGCTCTCGTGGAAGTAATACACAGACTGACTCCTGCTCCACTACCAACACGGTGCTCACATTCCTTCACTGAAACGGGTCCCGTGCATTACTCATTATTGGCTGTGGGATATGGCTGGCAGAACTGTGCAGGGAGCAGTGACCCAGGCCCTGGCTGGTGCTCCCACACAGAGGCCAGCTGCCTAAGACACAGCTGTCTCCCAGTCAGCTGCAGCCAGGCTTAGACAAGGCAGAGGGCCGTGGAAAGAGCAGAAGACACAGCCTCCCTGGTTTCTCTGACCTTTTTCACCTCACACTCCTGTCTGCTCCCATGCCTGTGCTGACTATGCTACTCCTCGCCTTCTGACGGGCAGCCACTCTGCCTCCCAGCCACCCTCTGGATACTGGACTGAGCAGACCGTGCTCACCGGCCTCTGTACCCTGTTCCCTCTGCCTAGCCCCGCCCTTCCCCTCCATCCCCATCCTCACTGGGATCACCCCTGGTCACTGCCCTTGCCAGAGTGTAGGTGAAGTGGACCCTCCAAAGGCCTCCCCTGGCCACAGAGCTGCCTGTTCCACCCTGGGCCCAGGAGGACAGCACTGCTACTTCTGCCACACAGCCCCTGCCAGAGCAGGAAAGCTGTGCCTGCCGTGCTGCTGTGTGCTGGGCACTAAGGACACAGGGCACCAGACCAGACAGCAGCGGCTCTTTGCAGAGTTCATAAGCTGGAAAGGAGAACAAATGGTGAATGTGATGACAGTTGACCTCCACCTGTGTCCAGAGTGATGACAGCTGTGGATAAATAGTCCTGTGGCCATGACAGAGATGTAGGAGACTGGGTGATCAGGGATGCTGCACAGAAGGGAAACTTGTTATGGCTGAGGCAGTGAGGGAAGGGGCCTGGGAGGGTCTGTTCTGCATGGTTGGTTGTAGCTGGGAGAGCCTGGGGGATGGGTGGAAGTTCAGGGGCTGTCAGACCTTGGTAAGACCTGTGGGGCACAGCTGCCTGGGCAGTACTAGCTGACCCTGGTGTCTAGTTGACAGGTCTTGCTGGCTTTCCCTGCTGCCTGGCCTCTGCTCAGATATGGTGGGATACAATTGAGCCACAGATGCTATGACTCCGATTCTCTCTTCTTGGCCACAACAGGCATTCCAATGTCGTGATTCTGACTACTTCCAATATCACTGAGAAGATAGATGTGGCTTTTGTGGACAGGGCTGACATCAAGCAGTACATCGGGCCACCCTCCATGGCAGCCATTTTCAAAATCTACCTCTCATGCTTAGAGGAACTGATGAAGGTACCTTTATTATTTCTTCTCCTGGTCAGATTCCTTATGTGCTTTTAATTGAAATAACTTAAAATATGCTAATTATAATATAGAATAAAGTATTTTAACATAGGCATCAACTGTCTTCTTATACTGAAAATTGGAATTTTATTGTGTCTGACAGGTTGAGTTAACAGTCCAAGTTATGGGCATGATAAAATACGTTTGTGCTTGTGGCATAATATGATTATGATTTTTTTTTTTTTATGGACAGAGTCTCATTTTGTTGCCCTCGGTAGAGTGCTGTGACGTCACAGCTCACAGCAACCTCCAACTCTTAGGCTTAGGCAATTCTCTTGCCTCAGCCTCCCGAGCAGCTGGGACTACAGGTGCCTGCCACTATGCCCTGCTTTTTTTTGTCGCCGTTTGGTCAGGGCCAGATTTGAACCTGCCACCCTCAGTATATGGGGCCGGTGCCCTACTCACTCAGCCACAGGTGCTGCTTGGTTATGATTTTTTATTATTTGACGTGCTTATGTGTAGGAGGCTGGTGAGTAGTCAGCCTGCTGGCAAATCCTGGCTCTCAGCTTATCACAGCCTTGGCCAGTGACCGGTGACCTGCCTCCCTGGGCCCAGATTTCCTCACCTGACTCAGTTCACAGGGCATTTACACTGCCTGAAGGTTGGGGTTCATGGGAGAGCTCACTGAAGGTCGAAGTCAGGGGGGCTGTCATCTGCCTGAAGGTCAGGGTCACGGGGCTGTTACCTGAAGGTCAGAGTTCATAGGAGGTCATGCTGACTGACGGTCAAGGTCATAGGGCTGTCATCTGACTGAAGGTTGGGGTTCATGGAGCTGTTTTTTGACTGAAGTCAAGGTTCATGGGCCTGTCATGACTAAAAGTTGGGGTTCATGGAGCTGTTACCTCACTGAAGGTCGGAGTTCATGGGGCTGTGATCTTACTGAAGGTCAGGGTCACAGGCTGTTGTCTGAAGTGATGGTGTCTCTCAGTTTGCATGTGTGGTTGAGGTGAGGGCTATGTCATGAGTTCAGGGACACACAGTGGCTGTGGATCTGTCTGAGACCCACCTGTGCCTATTTCAGGTGCTCTTGAAGCTGGGTGGATGGCAAGTTTCTGCAGGAACGTACTGAGAGCCGAGTTTAGGAGACTTGGGCAGGAACCCTGCAAGCAAGGAATGGGGATTTTAATGGCAGTTATTTTCATGGAGTTGTTACTACCACCTGGTGGGGCCACTCACTCTGCAGTCAGTACCTGACACAGAGCAGTGGCCTCTGTGTCTGTGATAAGGACAACACAGCTTCTCTTGGGGGTGAGAGAGCTGGTCTCAGCTGTGAGCCCCCTGAAGTTGCCCTGAGTCCGCGCTGTCCAGGCATACAGATTCCTGTGGGGTGTGAGACAGGGACAGGGGCTCTGTGGAAGTCTGACTTAGGTTCTCAGGTGTCTGAAGAAAGAGCCTAAGTGCAGCTGCTGCTGAGGAGCCCCATGTGCCCACACGTCCTATGAGGCCGTAGTTTACATCAGATGCCTTTGATGTTTGTGTACTTGTTCCAAGAATCTTGGGTTTAGATTCTAAGTTTTATCTAAAAGTATGGACTTATAGGAGCTGGGAACATAGGGCAGAAGTAGATTCTTAGTTTACATGAGGTTAAGATATTCAGATGTTGTAGTGGATATTTGGTTTTGAAAGCCATCAGCATCTAACTGGGAGCCTGTGATCTGGGCATGTTCATGTGTGCCCACTACAGGGAAGTGGGGTCCCCAGAGAACCCAAAGGAGTGTCACCTTAGTGAGTCAGGTGGGGAGGTGAGAACATGGAACAAAAACTGTTTTTTAATTTTACCTACAATCTTCACGAAACCTCTAAAATATGCAGAGAATGCCATTTTCTTTCTCTTATCTCCTGGTTTCTAAATCAGAATAGTTACATTAGCATCATAGTAATGGTCATTGTGCCCACCTGAAAAAATAGTTCAGTGTGGCAAAGAGTTCCTGATTTCAGACACATGATCTGGGAGGCGAACTTCTGGCACCCAGTTCCTTGGTCAGTTAGACTCTGTGTCTTGTCATAAAAAATAGGCAGCTGAAGACCCTTCTTTGAAAGTCAGGTGGAGTCATGGCTGCAGGTCTCAGCTCTGCCTGCCCGTGTTTTGACTGAATCACAGATTGGACTCTGCCTCTATGTCCCTTCCAGCCCTGATAGGCAGTGAGGAGACATTTTGGCCATGATCACAGAAGATGCTGAGTCGCTCTTCTCATGCATCTGTGCGTTAGGGATAGTCACTATTGGTTGTCTGTAAGATGGGATGAGGTTCACATGAGGCCTACAAGTGTCTCCCTTGCAGACTGTGCTGTGCTCTGTCTTCAGACCCTCCTAACTGTGGTGCCTCTGTCTCCCCAGTGTCAGATCATATACCCTCGCCAGCAGCTGCTCACCCTCCGGGAGCTAGAGATGATCGGCTTCATTGAAAACAACGTGTCGAAATTGAGCCTCCTTCTGAGTGAAATTTCAAGGTGCAAATTGACCTCATGTTTCTAATCAAGAAAAATTAAGTGCTGTAGTAACTAGGATTTGTAGCTTCCTCTGAGGAATCCCGGGAGGTCTGTGCATGTGGGCACTCGGCACATTACATACAGGGATGAACATGTGTGTATGGGGAGTGTGTGAGCACAGGGACTGAGCACAGCAAGGACAGTTGGCATATGTGCTGGAGGCCTGTTATCAAGAGCTGTTCCAAGTGTTCTCAGAGTTAATGGCTTTTGTGATGAAGGTAGGGTGAGAGGAGGGTTGGAGGATGGAGCAGAGCCTTAAAAGATAAGATTTGGGTATAAGCAGGTAAAGTCAGAAGTCTGCAGGGGCGATGTGCTCAGGAGACCCCAGTAGATGACAACACAGGCAGGCAGTGCAGGAGAGACCAACTACTTGGAGGCTGAGGCAGGAGGATCTCTTGACCCCAAAAGTTTGAGTTTGCTGTGAGCTATGACACCACGACACTCTACCCCATGACACAGAGTGAGACTTCGTCTCAAAAAAAGAGTTGGGGGCAGGACAGTGTGAAGAATGCTGTATTTTAGAAAGCTTGGGGGTTTTGTTGGGGAGATTTAAGTTAGTGAAGATAGGGAAAGAAGAAAACAACACCAAGACTTCTGCTTCTACACGAACCGGCCAACTGTCTGGAGAGTTCCTGCTGGCTGACACCTGTCCACTGCCTAGGGCTCTTCCCTCAGGTTCCTTGCTCCATGCCTTGAGCACAGGGACAGTAGCCATACAGTGGGGCTCAAAGCTGTACCTCAGGTGGCGCTTCAGGGCAGCAAGGATGTGACCTCACCCAGAACAGGAACTCAGACTTGAGGGGCCAAGCCCCATTGCAGGGGCTGTAGACAAAAGGGATACTCAGGGGTCAAGGCCAAGGGGCCAGGAGGGCTGGGTACCTCTGAGGCCCAAGTTGAGCCTACAGGGGGTTTGTGCTCCCAGGGATGCCTGTGCTACCTCAGGCTCAAAGCTTGTGATAACAAGGAGAATCAGTCCTGACCCCTGTGAGTATCTGAAATTGACACTCCTGAAGTTGGTTGTCTTCACACAGGAAGAGCGAGGGCCTCAGTGGCCGGGTCCTGAGGAAGCTCCCTTTCCTGGCTCATGCACTGTATGTCCAGGTGAGTCCCCCTATATGTACCCAGCTTTGGGCACTCTGTCCCCCATCCAGTGTCCTCTGGGGGTTTGGGGCAGCAGAAGGAGCCAACTGGGCCCCTGAGTCGTAGGGCTATCTTGAGCCTTTCAAAGCAGGTGCTAGGCTCACAGTCTCATAGACATGTCCACCTCTGCATCTGTGCATGTGGCAGCTCCTGCCCAGCCTTCCCTGGCCCCTCAGTGGTGCTCATATAAGTCTGAGCTTGGCCAACAGCAACCTGGTATCAGGCCTCACTTCCCCCAATGTGGGGCCCACCACAGAACGAGCAGCCAAGAGGCACCCCATTCCCAGCAGCTGGTCAGGTTGAGGGTTCGGAGTGTCAGCAGAACAGATACAGTGACATCTGAGATGACAAAACATGCATCTTAAGATGGTTCCTTTCAAATCAGTCAGCCTGTACTCTGGTCAGCAGTGGCCTTTGTGCTGGGCATGGCACTCCGTGCTGATGTGACACAACTGACCGTGGACCATGAGCAGGAGCCTTCAGCTGCAGGGTGGTGACAGCTTGGGGCACTGGGCCATGGTAAATGTCTGGTATGAGCCAGCAGCGTCTTGGGGTGTGCAGAGCCCCCAGACCCCAGGTGAGCCTTTTGAGAAGGGTCTTTTCCAAGCATCTTCTCAGTGTGTTGGCTGCTGGCCCAGTGCCCACCTGCAGGACACAGGGTGACCTTTGTTGCAGTAATGAGCAGGTGCACCTGTTGTGCACAGCCTGTGTAGCCAGCCCTGCCTCTTTGTCTGCACCGTGCTGGGGTGTTGCTGCCTGCTGCCCTGCAAGGGCAGGGAGCCCCAGTGATGTCCATGTGTCTTCCCAGGCCCCTACTGTCACCATAGAGGGGTTTCTCCAGGCCCTGTCTCTGGCAGTGGACAAGCAGTTTGAAGAGAGAGAGAAGCTTACAGCTTACATTTGACACTAGGCTTCCCCAACGGGGGTTTCCTACGGAGACCCATGGCCTGCAGCCTCCACTCAGCAAGCCAGAAGCCCAGGAGGCCATGCTTCGTTAAAAGAAGTGTGTTGTATTTATGTTATTTTAAAGTGTGTGTTAGAAGACAGATTATAAGAAAGATGTGTCACTTGTATTATTTTTAAAGGATAATTGAGATTCTGCTTGTCAATTTGTAAAGAATTATCTTAAGCATGTTCATTCCCCTCCTTCCCCCAGTTGGATACAATGCTAACTTTGTTTTTAAAAAGGTAACATTAATGTTTATATTATAGAAACAAAAGAGAAACTATCAGCCTGAATAAGCTGCAATCACAGTATTAAACTGTCCACAGCACTCCATTAGAAGGCAGCCCTTGCTTTCCGATGTCAGCTTGTTTGATTTAATGCAAAAATGTTTTGGAAACTATTCAATAGACAAGAAAACCCTATTCCTATGTCATAGAAACTGAGAAAAACATTTAGACGAAGTGTTCTCTTACGTTACCAATCAGACACGGTACCTGCTGTGGGGAGAACGTGTGGCCTTGGTGTTCATGTGAGTTGTTCTGACCCCTGTGTCCAACACAGGCATCTCTCAGAAACTTCTGTCTGTGGTTTTGCTTGATCAATGATGTTATTCATGTCTCAAATGAGGATTCACATTAATAGAGCATAAAATAAATGAGTCAGTAATTGACATATTTTACAGAATATTAAGGTTTGATCTCATGCCAAAATAAATTTTATATTAGTGCTTTGTACATGAAGTTCACTTACCTTTTGTTATAGAATATTTTAAATATTAAAATTGTAAAGGAATTTTCTCTTGTTTGATTCTAAGTATCTCTCCTAAATGTCTTGAATTTTATTAAAAGGTAGTCATTGTATATTGGTATCGCTAGAAAAAAATAAAAAGAGGGGAAAAAAGTATTTCTATGACTACTAGTGTTAAGCCTTTCTATGCTTTGTGCTGTCTGCTGGGCCTTCACTCTGGGTCCTGCCATGGGACAAAGCCTGGCTCTGTGGTCCTGAGACCCATGTGGGGCGTGTGGGGGCACAGGCATACCCACGCCAGTACTGTTCAAGGGTCTTCCATTAGCACCCCACACCACTGCTCTCCAGGAGCCAATTTGGGATCCACAGGGAAAGGCCCTTGTTCTTTAAGGTATAATTTCAGCATTTTAAAACAGCCTGCAGGGGCCAGTGGAGTACAGTAAACAGGGCAGGGCTGATCTGGGGTAAAGGCAGGTGCCCCCCTAAGAGGACAGGAACAGCACAGGCTGCCATTACAAGAGTATGTCAGACACGAACTGTAGACAGGGCACAAGGAAGCTTCCTACAGTTGTGGAGGGTGCCCAGGGCACCTACACCACCCCAGCTCTGATGGTGACCACTAGGCCATCAGGAAAGCTGAACCCACCCTGTGCTTAGCTGAGCTCTGGGATCCGGAAACAGCCTTCTGAGTCTGTTTGATTTGCTTATTACCTAAAGTCAGTCTGTAAATGGGTAAGTGACAAATGTGCCATTGTATCCACTCTGCACCTGCAAACATGCGTGAGCATGTGTGTGTTTAAAGTGCTTGGAGTGTGATGTGCTTCTTGAGTCTATAGGTTCATCATTTCCATATTTGGGTAATATTTGATCATTATTTTTCAAATATTCTTTCTGTCCCCTTTCACTCTCATCCTTCCAGATCTCATGCCCCCGTTGTCCAGAGGTCATTGGGACTCTGCGTTAGTCCTCAGGCTTTCCTCCCCGGTGTTGGTGTTGCCTTCCTTCCTGCCTTCTGGTGAGCCAGTTTGTGTAAAGTGCTGTCAGCTTGATCCAGTCAGATTTCCACTGTGCATACTTTTCTAGAAGTTCTATTTGGTTCTCTATTTTCCTTTTAACTCCATATGTTCATGTTTTTCTTGTGTTTTAATTTCTTTTTATCATTTCTGGGTTGTCTTTTGATTGACTTTTCTTTCAGGCAAATTTATTCCTTCACATCTGCTAATTGGATGACAGACACTGTGAACTTTATATGCTTGAGTGCTAGATTTTATCTCCTTCTAGCAGGCAATTTGGTTGTGTGTGGATCTGAGGCTTGCCTTGGGAGAGTCTAGTGTCACTTGTCCTCTAGAGCTGGTTTAGCCACGTCCCCTCAGGGTGCCCACTGCCTCCCCTCTGACCCCGTCAGTCTCTTCATTCGACTCTCTTGCCCTGTGTGGGTCCAGTGGGTCACTTTGTCTCAGCACCCTGGGCCCCTTGTCTGCGGGCTCTGCATCCATGGAGTCAACCAATTCCGTATCAAAAATATTTGGGAGCAATTTCAAATAATACAGCAATAAAAAACAAACAAAAAAAAATACAGCATAATTTACATAACCTTTAAATTGTATTGGGGATTATAAGTAATGTAGAGCTGATTTCAGGTATATGGGGGGATATGTGTAGATTATGTGCAAATATTGCACCACACTATTTTATACTGGACTGGAGTATCCACGGATTGTAGTGTATGTGGGGGTCCTGGAGGACACTTCCCATGTCCCTTAAATCATCTGTATATTGTGGGTTTATCCCATTCATTCACAGACTGGCCTTGAGCCAGACCCTCAAGGGAACCCATGAACAGCTGTTAGGAGCTCTTCCTCTGTGTAGTGCCCACTCTGGTGCTGAGCCCCCCAAATCTGAGCAACCTTGCCCTTGCTGAACTCTTGACTGCCACGGCTGGTGACCATGGTAGCATCCTCAGAGGTGTCACCCAGGTCCCCAGGTGGAGAGGAGTGGGGAGGTGCATCTGAACTTTCTGTGGCTGGGCCTGGGGCCCTATCAGCTATTTATTTGGTATTTCCACTTGCCACTTCCTCTGCTCTGCCTTTCTGCGCTGCCTTCACCCCACACGGGCTGGCGGGGCCAATGGTGGCCCCAGGGCTCCTTGTTTCTTCCTTTCTCTTTGTCCTCACCCTGGAGGGGCCATGGGACACAAAAGAGTAGTCCTGGGACACAGAAGCCTTGATTACCTTGTGTCTGGGCCTTTCTAATTGGGTCAACCAAGGGTCAGCAATTTACAGCCCACCAGCCAGATCTGGGCACACACAGCTGTCCTTCAGTGCCCGAGACATTCCACAACGGAGCCTGAGTCCATGTGGTCTTATGGAACACGCCGTGTTCATCAGCACCACATGTTGGGACAGCCTGCAGCTCACAAAGCTGAAAATATTTAGGGAGAAAGTTGCAAAAGCCTAGGAAGTGGATGCTGTTTGGGAAAGAGGGCATGAGAAACATGAGAGGAAGACCACGCATGCCCTCCCAGGTCTCCAGGTGCACATGGCACCAGGAAGCCTCTGCAACTCGGGCCTGGTCCTGGTGGCCACTGTCAGTATGCAGGTCAGACAAGGTTATGTCCACCAACACTGGAGACAGGACCACTGGAGCCACATGGCTGCCCTGATGGGGACATCAATGTGCCCAAGGATGAGGTGTAGGAGCAGGGATGCTGGTGGCTCAGGAGGGGTTGGGGGACGAGGGCAAAACTGCACCAGCTGCCCAGGCCCTCCCAGACAAGCCTAGTCCCCGCACCAGTGCCCAGGGGCTAGAACAGTGACACCCACCAGCGAGTCAATAGGATGGATGGGGAGGTCCCCACATCCCCAGAGCATGAAAGTAGGGTCTGAGAGCTCTGGAGTGGGAAGGTGAGGGGGCACTCCACGCTCCAGGACTTGGAGGTGCACAAGGAGACCGCTGTGTGTCCTGGCACACATGGACACAGGTGCTGGGGCAAAAGGGCAGGGGAGGGGTCCCTGGGGGCAGAACAGCGGTCTGAGCTCTGCTCCTTGCCTCTGGCAGTTCTACCCTCTGGCCACTAGTGGGTAGCACCACCTGCAGGCCTGGACGGGCCTGAGTCCCTGGCAGACCCTTTGTCCCCACAGCTGAGGGTGCTAGGGCGCGTGTGCCCGTGTGCGTGACATCACACGTGTGTGCGGGGAGGTGGAGGGTGGTCTGTGGGAACACGAAGGGTGGGCCTAAGAGCGGGAGGGGCTGGGGGCTATGGCTCCCTGGTCCCACAGGCAGGATGCCGGACCCCAGGCTCCTCGCAGCATGGGCTGTCGCGGGGCACCAGCGCCCCCAGTCCAGGTGGTTCCACTGTGGGTCAGGGCAATGGGAGGTGCCAGGAGCACAGGTGAGGCCAGCCTGGTCCTGGGCTGCAGGAGCTTGCCCACCTCTGCAGGGGACAGGGGCTGAGGGGATGGTGTGCAGCGCTGGGCCAAGGCCGGCGCTTTCTGAGCCTTTGAAGCCTATTTGGCTCAGTGTGAAAGCACCTATGGTGAAAACGAGATGGAGAATGGCAGGCAGGCTAGGGCGGACAGAACACAGCACACTGCTCGGCTAGTCTGGCTGGTTCAGGTCCCAGGTGAACTTTGCTTTTGTTCTCTTATTATTGTTTTGTAAATTTAGCTTTCACCCTGAAAATGCCCATCTTGAGTAGTTTAGGGAATTAACCTCTTTTTATTGTGGTCTTAGCTTTAGGAGGATTGATTTAGAAAATTTATTTTTGAATTGGAAATATTGTAATAGATTGTCACTGAGTTGTGCTGTTTATTATTTAAAGTAAGAGTTAATGTGGTCTTTGCTTTGAACCATTATGTATAAAATTGTGATTTTGGAAATGGAAGAAAAGAACAGTCTTGGAGAGGCTACTCTGACTATTCTCCAGAATCACTAGCCTTTTGACAAAGTTTGGTGGACCTATCCCGGTCTCTGCATATTGGCTGACAGCAACAGACACACCCCCCGTGAGCCCATGGCCACTCCACAGCTTCCACTTCTGAGCAGCCAGGCTGGCAAGTTGGAGACAGGGCCTGCTGCCCTCCTACCCTTGGGCCCAGTGCCCAGGTACCGTCTGGGGGCAGCACAGGGGCCTCCATGTGGTCCCCTCATGTGGCTCTTGCCCAGCAGTGACCCAGTGTGGGGGCCACTCCACTGCCTGAGGTGGGTCCCCTTGTAGGCTGGGAGGCCCAGGTGAGCCAGCCCCACCCCTTGCCTCATACACCATGGCCTCCTCCTCTGCCACCCCACTGGGGCTCAGCCCTGCTTTGCCATTTGGAAGAGGCTGGGAGCCAATCCTGGGACCATCCCCTAAGACGTCCTTCCCTTCCCACAGGGCCATGCCAACTCTGTGGGAGCCCCACTGTCTGGGGAGACCTGCCACCTTGACCTCAGGGTCCAAGGCAGCCACCTTGACCTCAGGTCCTCCACCTACTGTGCAAGGCTGCCATGTGTGGAGACTAGGCAGAGGGCCTGTGGTTTTCTGCCTGCATGCAAAGCAGGGTGGGTGGGTTGAGGGAAGCGCTCACGTGGCCACCAGACCCAGCTCATCTGCTTGTCACCCAGCAGAGAATACTTTTGAGAGGTGGCCCGTCAGTGGGCCCCTGGAGGGCAGGAACATTGGGCACTTGACCTCACCAGCGCTGGCCTATGTGGGCATCAAGTCCAGCCTCCTTGCGAGCAAACCTTGTGGGTGCACACAAGGGCCTTGCTATCTTGGTGCCACCTCTTAGTGCATCTGAGCCCACTCCCTATGGGTGACAGGCCTGGCCAGCCAGGCTGCTGTCTGGCTATTGGCCATGGGCCAGCATTGGCTCCAGGGCCCAGGTCCTTTGCGGTCTGAGTGAGCTGCTCCTCCCCAGGAGGGCCCTCTCTGTTCTCCAAGGCCACTGTGCAAGCATACTGGGCAGAATGGCCAGGCAGAGGGCAGCAGGCAGCAGTGCCCATGCACGGATGCAGGGGTCTGTGGAGACCTGCCACCACCCATCCCCCCTTAGAAGTTGGCACCTGGGGAGCTGAGTGGTCCTGGGGGGGGCTGATCGGTCGTGGGGGGCTGATCCCAAGGCCATCTGCCTACCACTGTCCTTGAAGCTAGGCCTCCAGCCCTTCCTTGGGGATCTAGGCGAAGCAGAGATTGGCTGGAGAAGAGTGGCCAGGCCACAGGGGAAGAGCTAATGGGCAGAAGGGATGGCCAAACCCAGCTGCTCCAAGGGCATCCTCCCCCAAATGAGGGGCAGCAGCGCCCCGGCCGCCCTGTGCTCCCTATTGCTCTGATGGAGTCGGCAGCCTCCTTGCCAGGGTGACCTAGAGTAACAGACGCCTGGTCTGCAGGGGCCGTAGGCCAGCGCCTCGGGGCCATGGGGGACAGGTGGGGAGGCTCAGCCCAGGACATGGGGCTCCCTCTTATGCTTTGTGGAGGCTGCAAGTCCCCTTCTCTGCCTTCTGAGGACACTTGCTGCTGACTGAGGACCCTCCCCAAGTCACACATGATGTCACCTCAGGTCTGTGGCTTGATTCCATCTGCAAAGACCCTATTTTCTCAAAAGGTCATGTTCACGGTTTCTGAGGGTTAGGACTTTGACATTCCTCTTTTTGGGACCACCATTCACCCCACTGCAGATAGTCACCATTCTTCCTGGCTCCGTCTTAGGGAGGGTCTGCAGGCATCTCCAGAGCAAGGAGGTGCTAGAGGGGACAGCCTGGTGACCTGGCTGCAGCCTTCCTGCATGGTTGCTGGCACAAGTGGGGCACGGGTCAGAAAGAGCCCAGGAGGGTGCCCAGCCAGTGACACAGTGGACCCTCTGTGGCTGGGCAGTGGGCTGGGGAAGCCCTTGGGCTTTCTCAGCATAGGCGGGAGTTCCCCTGCTCTGAAGAGCCTGTCAGTGCCACCCACAGGCATCCCTGCCTTCCTGGGCAGGGGTGGCAGGCACATCCCAGGGTAGCTATGCTGGGTACAGTTTATCTCTGAGCCTTGGGCATCCCCTACCTCCTAGGGGGTGTCATTTGGCAGACCAAGGACCACACCCAGAGCCCCCAGCAGGCCCCACCTTTGCAAAGGCATAGGGAAGACTCTGGGCCCACACTGTGCTCTTCAGGCCACCGGGGCACCCTCTTGGTCCCTCAGCCAGTGGGTACATAGAGACTTACTTCCTTCTGCCTCCGGTCCCCCAGACAGGAGACCTGGGGGTCCTCATGCCACCCCACGCGTGGTCTGGGAGATGGCCCCACCCCAGACAGCCTTCTCCTGGTTGTGCACACCTTCTGGCTCCCTGGGCCGCAGCAGGACTGGTGCACCACAGTCCCACATTAAGCTGGCCAGGGGTGGGGGGGCAGATGTTAAAGTCCTCATGGCACAGAAGCACGTGCATTGTGAGGGTGGCAGAATGTGCTGCTTTGATGTGAGGACACTGCCAGCTGCTCCCTCTGCCAGGAGAGACGCCCTGCGAGTCTTCTTGCCGCCCGCAGTCCCCCCACGGGGCTTACTTCCCTCCCCACATCGTGCTTTCTGCTCAAACTAATTTAATGATTGGAAACCTTTCTCTATCATATGAATGATAATTTATGACTGAAAACAGTTTTTTATCACCTGAATTACCGTGTGACTGATGCTTTCTTTTTCTGTTACCTGAGTCATCGTATATGACTGGAATCCTTTCTTCTCCATCACCTCAGTGATCATTTATTTATGATTAAAACATTTTGTTTTCCATTACCTTAATGATCATTTATGACTGGAAACCTTCTTCTACTACTTGAGTTATTATTTATGAAAGAAAACCTTACATAAATATATTTTGTATATATATATTATATATAAATAATTTCATAGTATTTTATGTATAATTCATCATACAAATTATGATATTTATTTATGACTAAAATCTTTGCTTTTCTATCACCTAAGTATCCCTCATGAATGTACATTTCTTTATCAATCACCTGAGTTTTTATGCATGGTTAAAATTTTTTTCAGTCATCTGAGTTGCTATTTATGACTAGAGGCTTTTTCTGTCCCCTGAGTTATTGTTTATGGCTATAAACCTTTCTCTACTACCTGGATCATCATTAATGACTGGTAGTCATTTTTCTCTATCACCTGAGATGGCATTATTATTACTGAGACCTTTCCCGATCACTTGAGCTATAATTTACTGACTGAAAACCTTTCACTGTCACTTAGTTACAATTTACGACTAAATCCTTCATTCTCCATTACTGGAGTTATCCCTATGACTGAAGAACTTCTTTTTCAAATACCTGAATTATCATTTAACACTGGAAACCCTGCTTTCTCTGTCGCTTGAGTTACAATTTATAGCTAAAACTTTTCTTTCTGTACCACCTGAGTCGTCATTTGTGAGAGGAAGCTCTACTTTTCTATCACGTGAGTTATCATTCATTCATTACTGGAAACCTTTTTTTCTCCACCATCTGAGTTATCTTTTGAGACTGGAAATATTCCTTCTCTGTCCCCTGGGTTATCACTATGTGTTGTGACATCTCTTTTCTCTATCAAGCAAATTATGTTTTCTAATGTGAAACATTCTTTCTCTATCACCTAAGTTATTTTACAGTGAATATATCTCTTCTGGGGCCGGGCACAGAGGCTCCCGCCTGTAACTCCCACCCTCTGGGAGGCTGAGGCAGGTGGATCGCCTAAGCTCAGGAGTTCAAGACCAGCCTAAGCCAGAGCAAGAACCCCTGGTGGCAGTGCCTGTGGTCCCAGCTACTCGGCAGGCTGAGGCAAGAGGGTCACTTGAGCCCAAGAGTCTGAGGTTGCTGTGAGCTGTGATGCCACAGCACTCTACTGAGAGTGACAAAGTGAGACTCCGTCTCAAAAAAAAAAAAAAATATATATATATACACACACACACACACACACACACACACACACACACATATATATATATATATATGTTTCTTCTGTAATAACTGGGCTATTTTTATGACAGGAAACACTTTTTTCTGTCACTTGCGTTATAATTTATGACTGGAACTTACATCTCTATTACTTGAGTTATTTATGACTGGAAACTTTGATACTTGATATCAGTTATCATTTGCTGCCATAAACCATTTTTCTCTATTGCTTGAGTTATTTATGACTAAAATCTTTTCCCCTCCATCAGCTGGGTTATCATTTATGACTGGAAAGTGTTCTTTCTTATCACCTGAATTATCATTTATGATTAAAATCATTGCATATCTATCACTAGAGTTATCATTAATTATTGGAGCCATTCTTTCTCACTTGAATTGTCATTTTTTACTAAAACCTTTCTCTAAATTATTATTAATGACTGAAAATCTTTCTCTGTCAGCTGTCACCTGGATTATCATGTATCAATGGAAACCTTTCTTTACCTCAGAAGTTATCATGTATGATTGAAAAACAACTTTGTCGCCTGAGTTACCATATTTTTTAAATTTATTTGAGACAGGAGTGACCAGACTGGAGTGCGGCGGCATTTCCAGCCCTGGGCCCCAGCAACTCTCCCGTGTCAGCCTCCCTGCGAAGCAGCTGGGACTGAAGTGTGCGCCACCACGCCTGGCCAACTTTTATTATTTTTTTTGAGATGGGGTCTCACTATTTTTCCCACGCTGGCCTCCATCTCCTGGCCTCCCCCGATGCTTCCGCCGGGGACTCCCAACGTGGTAGGATTACTGGCGCGAGCCAGCGTGCCTGCGGGCGAGTTACTTACCATTGAAACTTTCTTCTATCACTCGACGTCAAGAGAAACGTAACTTTCTGTTTTATAAATCTGTGATTACCATAAATTATCGTTTATGACTGGACTCCCCCTTATCTATCCACTTAGTTTCCACTTAGGAGTGAAACGTCCTGTCCCCTGAGTTAGCTCGTGTGACTACAGAACTTCCTCCCTGGTCTTCAGCGACTTGTCTGTGAGGGAACTTCCCCTGTGGGCCACGTGAGTTAGTAACAGCTGACGCGTTGTCACTTGCTCGTGCCTCACACCTCTTTTCTCTATCACCTAGATAACCTCTATGACTAAATTTCCTTCTCTATCACTTCTGACTAGAAGGTCTCTTTCTCCATTATCTTACCATTCATGACTCAAACCTTCTTCAGTAATCTCAATTATCATTTATATCTGCAAACCTTTCTTCCCTGTCACCTCAATTATCATTATGACTGGAAAACTTTTTTCTTAATCTACTAAGTTTTAATTCATGAGTGAAAAACCTTCTCACTCACCTTAGCTGTCATTTATAAATGGAGACTTTTTTTGTAACACCAAAAGTATCATTTATGACCCCAAATCATATCTTCTGTTTCATCTGAGTTATCATTATTACCAGAAACTTTCTTTCTCTATCACTTGAGTTATCGTTTATGATTGGTAATCTTCATCACCTGATTTATCAGTTATGACTGAACACTTTTCCTCTGTTACATGAATTATCTTTTATGACTGGGTCATTCTTTCTCTTCATTTATGTATCATTTATGATTGAAAACTTTCCTTTTCTATCACTTGAGTTATCATTTCTTTTTGACCAAAATCTTTCTTTATCACATAAACTACTTGTGATTAAAGACAACGTTTCTCTATCTCATGAGGGCTCACTTATGATTAATCCTTTTCTTTCTCATTTGTGGCTGAAAGTTGCTCTTTCTCTATCACATGTTATTACTGATGACTGAAACTTTTACTATGCTGTCCTGTGAATTACCACTGACGATCGGGAGTGTGATGCCTCCTTTATTTTGGAAGACTTCTTTCTGTGTGACCTGAGTTATTTATTTATAAGTGAAACATTTCTCTATCAAATGTTAGATCATTTATGATTGGAAACCTTCCCCCTCTACACCTGAGTTATCAGTTTTGACTAAAACTTTGCTTTATCGTGAAACTATCCTATTACTGTCATCTTCTTTCTTCATTACCAGTTATCATTTGATTACAGTCACTTCTTCCTCACCTCAGTTATTATTTATGACCAGAAACTTTATTTCTCCAATACCTGAGTTATAATTTATGACCAAAATTCTTCTTTATCTATGACGATAGTTATCATTTATGACTGAGACATTGCTATATAATCTGAATTTCATTTATGACTAAAAACCTTTTTGTGCCAGTCATTTTAGTTTCATTAATGAATACATGTCCAGAGCTCTTTGTATTTCACACATGATTTTTACTTAATGTTTTATTTCCTGCATCAACAGTTTTTTGGAGAAGGAAAAGCATTAAATAGAACACCTGAGAAATAAAATCACTGGATTCATGTTCTCTGATCTTTCCTTACTTTGATTAGCTTTGTTTTGGTTCCTCTCTCTCTCTCTCTTTTTTTTTTTTTTTATTGTTGGGGCTTAATTGAGGGTATAAGTAACCAGGTTACATTGATTGCATTTGTTACGTAAAGTCCCTCTTATAATTGTGTCCCACCCCCAAAAGGTGTGGCACACACTGAGACCTCCCACCTCTCTCCCTCCTTCCCTCTCTCCGCTCTTCCTTTCCCCAATCCCCTCCCTCCTTCCCTTTCTCTGTTCCCTCCTTCCCCCACCCTCCACCATGTACTAGGTCATTAATTGTCCTCATATCAAAATTGAGTACATAGGATTCTTGCTTCTTCATTCTTGTGATGCTTTATCAAGAATGTGTTCTACTTCCATCCAGGTTAATATAAATGATGTAAAGTACCCATCTTTTTTAATGGCTGAATAGTATTCCGTAGTATACATATAGCACAGCTTGTTAATCCATTCCTGGGTTGGGGGGCATTTAGGCTATTTCCACATTTTGGCGATTGTAAATTGAGCTGCGATCAACAGTCTAGTGCAAGTGTCCTATGGTAAAAGGATTTTTTCCTTCTGGATAGATGCCCAGGAATGGATTGCAGGATCAAATGGTGTAGCTTGAGTTCTTTGAGGGTTCTCCATACTTCCTTCCAAAAAGATTATATTAGTTTGCAGTCCACCAGCAGTGTAAAAGTGTTCCTTTCTCTCCACATCCATGCCAGCCTCTGCAGTTTTGAGATTTTGTGATGTGGGCCATTCTCGCTGGGTTTAGAAGATATCTCAGGATGGTTTTGATTTGCATTTCTCTAATAATTAGGGACAATGAGCATTTTTTCATATGTTTGCTAGCCATTTGTCTTCTTCTTTAGAGAAGTTTCTATTCATGTCTCTTGCGCGTTGATATATGGGATTGTTGGCTTTTTTCATGTGGATTAATTTGAGTTTTCTATAGATCCTAGTTATCAAGCTTTTGTGTGATTCAAAATGCAAATATCCTTTCCCATTGTGTAGGTTGTCCATTTGCTTTGGTTGTTGTCTCCTTAGCTGTATAGAAGCTTTTCAGTTTAATTAAGTCCCATTTGTTTATTTTTGTTGTTGCAATTGCTGTGGAAGTCTTCTTCATAAAGTCTTTCCCCAGATAAGAAACACTCATTTTCAAGTGATTTTCCTTTGCTTTCTTTGTGGATTTTTATCGTTTCATGCCTTAAATGTAGATCTTTTATCCATCTTGAATCAGTTTTTGTGAGTGGAGAAAGGTGTGGAAGTTGGAGTTTGATCAAAAGTTTCTGAGTGAATTTACTTTTGTGGTAGAGGAGAAACTTAGCAAATGTAGAATGTAAATGTCTTAACAATAACTAATAAAATGCCAGGAAGCCTATGTTAACCAGTGTGATGAAAATGTGTCAAATGGTCTATAAAACCAGTGTATGGTGCCCCATGATCGCATTAATGTACACAGCTATGATTTAATATACGTCTATCAAGCACAGTTGTTCTAGGGTCTCATTTAAGTCCCTTATATCTTTGTTTAATTTCTGTTTAGAGGATCTGTCCAGCTCTGTAAGAGGAGTGTGAAAGTCCCCTGTTATTATGGAGTTATAGGACATCATATTGCTCAGACTCAATAAGGTCTGTTTCAAGGATTTGGGAGCATTTAAGTTGGGTGCATAAATATTTGGAATTGAAATGTCTTCTTGTTGTATTTTTCCCTTGACCAATATGAAGTGTCCATCTTCATCTTTTTTGACTTTAGTTGCTTTAAATCCACAGGTATCTGAATATAAGATGCAACCCCTCTTTTCTTCTGAATTCCATTTGCCTAAAAAATTGTCTTCCAACCCTTAACTCTGAGTTTTAATTTGTCTTTTGTAGGTGTGTTTTCTGCAGACAGCAGATGGATGGCTTGTGTTTTTAATCCAATCAGCCAGTCTATGCCTCCTCAGTGGGGAATTCAAGCCATTAACATTTATTGGGATAATTGATAAGTGTGGTAGCATTCTATTCATGTTATTTTGTGAAATTCCACTGCTTAGTTTTTTGTTTGCATCATTGTGGAAACTAGGTTCTGTCCTTTACTTTCTGGGTGCTTACTTGCTGGTGGTCCATTGTGATGGTCAGGGTGTAGAATAGGTTGAAGTGTTTCCTGGAGAGCTGGTATTCTTGTGGTAAGTTTTCTCAGTGCATTATCAGTAAAAGATTTGATTTACCCATCAATTTTATTTTTTATTATTTTTTTTTCAAGGCTAATGAGATCTTTATTTTTATTTGATTATTTTATTTTTTATTTATTTATTTTATTTATTTATTTATTTATTTTTTATTGTGGAGAAGGGGCGGGGAAAGAAGGCCGGGGAAGAGGTGCGTGACAGGGTTGGGCCAGTGGCATGATACCACATTGGCTGTATCTAGGTAGAGGCAGTTTCAGGCCGGGCCTTGCCGAGTCGTTGCTACGCGGCAGTAGCTCGATGGATCTACTTCTAGTCAGGCTCGGGAAGTTGCACTAGGCCTCAGGCACATGGCAGGGCCCAACAATTCCCTCTTTTGTTTTTTGTATGGCAAAAAAACATAGCCCCTGTCTTAGGTTGCCTGCTCTTGCAGTTTCAG
>CAUYPK010013589.1:0-15691 GCA_963574355.1 Loris lydekkerianus | reverse complement strand
AGGGCAAGGGTGAAACTCAGCAAATGTGAAATGTAAATGTCATGCCACGGTGACTGGGAAAATGCCAGGAAGGCTATGTTGAATATTGGGATGAAAATGTGTCAAATGGTTTATGAAGCTAGTATATGATGTCCCATGATCATATCAATGTACACAGCTATGATTTAGTAAAAAAAAAAAAAAAAAGGATGCAAGCAGAGGGCTCTCTGAGCACAGCTGGAGGCCTTTCTCTCCACAAGCAGCACCCCAGCCTACATTCAGTTTTCTGGAGCAACCTCTCCTCTGGATTTCCACAGTGCCTGGGGTCCATATCATATAACCTAGCTCATAATTACACGCTTTTCTGTCACATTCATGGTGCTTCATACGTGTTCATTTTCAACCTAACTGGACTTAAAGTCTGTTTAGAGAGCAGCCACCCCACCTCACGTGTTGGTGTTCTCCTCTGGGGCTTGCACAGCTTTATGCACCTTAAAGTTTCAGTGATGGCTCTTTGGGTGAGTCAATATCAAGTCATTTCTGGCCTGTGGAAAGGACTGACAGCAAGCACCACCGTTTTTTGCTTCATCATGGCAAGTTTACACACCTGCTCCAACATTTGTATAAAGCATATAAACATGCACTCTGAAACCCATGACAATATGTTTCTATTTATTATACACTTTCTTTCCTGTAACTTTTTAATGAAATCATCCTACAGATCTGACTCATTTTTTTCTAATAGCTGCATAAAATTTCATTCTGTGTCTCTACTGCGATTTACTTACAGGCATACCTCATTTTATTGTGCTTTGTTTTTCTGTGCTTTGCAGATAATGAATGTGCTTTTTATAAAATGAAGGTTTTCGTGGCGCTTCTGTCTCAAATGAATCTATTGGTGTCATTTTCCAGTAGCCTGTGATCACTTTGTGTCTCTATGTTACATTTTGGTAATTCTCACAGTATCTTAAACGTTTTCATTATCATGTTATCTGTTACACTGCTCTGGGATCAGTGACCTTTGATGTGGTATTGTAATTCTTTTGGGGTTCCACAGATTGGCCCACATAACGTGGAAAACCTAGTAAGTGTGTGTTCTGAGTGCTCTACCCAACTGCCTTCTCCTCCTTGGGGCTCTCTATTTACAGAGACAAAAAATACTGAAATTAAGTCAATTAAAACTAGAATGGCCTAGAAGTATTCAAATGAACAGAAGAGTCTCACTTTTCTCACTTTAAATCAAAAGCTAGAACTGATTTACCTGAGGGAGGAAGGCATGTGGAAAGCCAAGATAGGACAAAAGCTGGGTCTCTTGTGCCAAACAGTTAGCCAAGTTGAGAATGCAAAAGAAATGGTCTAGAAAGAAATTAAAAGTGTTATTATGTTGAACACATGAAAGATAAGAAATGAAACTGTCTAATTGTTGATATAGGGAAAGTTTCAGTGGTCTGAGTGAAAAATCAAACCAGTCACAGCACTCTTTTAATGCAAAGCCCAATCCAGACTAAGGCCCTAATTCTGTTCAATTCTATGAAGGCTGAAATTGGTGAGAAAGCTGTAGAAGCAAAGTGCAAAGTTAGCCAAGGTAGGTTCATGAAGTTTCCATGAAGGAAAAAAAAAATCTTCATAACATAAAACTGCAAGGTAAAGCAGTAAGTGCTGATGTAGTAGCTGCAGCAAGTTATCCAAAATACCTACTTAAAATCATTCAGGAAGGTGGCTGCAATAAACAATAGATTTTCAATGTAGATGAAATAGCATTCTGTTGGAAGAAAATGCCATCCAAGGCTTCCATAGCTAGAGAAGAGAAATCCATGCCTGGTTTCAAAGGACAGACTGATTCTCCTTGTTAGGAGGTAATGCCTCTGGATATTTAAAGTTGAAGCCAATGTTCATTTACTATTTTGAAAACCCCAGGGTCCTTAAGAATTATGCTAAATCTACTCTGCCTGTCCTCTATGAAACAACAAAGCCTGGATGAAAGCACATCTGTTTGCAGCATGGTTTGCTGAATATTTTAAGCCCACTGTTGAGATCTACTGCTCAAGAAGAAAGAGTTTTATCAAAATATTACTGCTCACTGACAATGCACCTGGTTACAAACAGTTTTGATGGAGATGCACAAGAAGACGAATGTTGTTTTCCTGCTTGCTAACACAACATCCTTTCTGCAGTCCATGGATCAAATAGTCACATTGACTCTCAAATCTTATTGTTTCAGAAATACATTTCATAAGGCTATAGTTACCATGGAGAGCAATTTCTCTAAAGGATCTGGGCAAAGTAAATTGGAAACCTGTCAGCAATAATCTATCATTCTAGATGCCATTAAAAAACATTGTGAATCACGAGAAAATACAAAAATGCCAACATTACCAGGAGTTTGAAGGAAGTTAATTCCAACCCACGTGAATGACTTGAAGGGGTTTGAGATTTCATTGAAGGAAGTAACTGCAGATCTGAAAAAAAGTACGAGAACTAAAATTAGTTATGGGACCTTCTAAGTGTGGTATCCTACGTCTCTCATCTCAGCACATCAGGAGACCAAGGTGGGAGGATATCTTTAGGCCAGGAATTCGAGACAAACTGGGCAACATACTGAGAACTTGTCTCTACAAAAATTTTTTTTTTAATAGCTGGGGATGGTGGCATGTGCCTGTATTCCTAGTTTCTCAGGAGACTGAGGCAGGAGGATTGCTTGAGCCCAGGAGTTTGAGATTACAATAAGCTATGATTATACTACTACACTCCAGTTCAGCAGACATAATGAGACCCTGTCTCTAAAAATAAATAAATAAATAAATAAATAATTTGAAAAATGTGGAGCCTGATTATGTGACTACATTGCTGCAATCTTAAGACAAAATTGGAATAAATGAGAAGTCACTTTTTATAGAGGGGCAGAGAAAGGAGTTTCTTGAGATGAAATCTATTCCTGGTGAAGATACCATGAACACTGTTGAAATGGCAGTGAAGGATTTAGAGATGATTACATAAATTTAGTTGATAAAGCAGGAGGCTTTAAGAAGATTGAGTCCAATTTTGAAAGTTCTATTGTGGGTTAAATGCTATCACATGCTACAAAGAGATCTTTCATGAAAAGAGGAGTCAATCAATGGGGCAAACTTCATTGTTGTCCTATTTTAAGAAATTGGCAAAGCCACCCTAAACTTCCTTAACCACTACCTTGATCAATCAGCAGCTATCAATATCAGACCAAAGCTCCCCAACAGCAGAAAGATTACTATTCACTGATGGCTCAGTGATTGTTAGCTTTTTTTTTTTTTTTTTTTTAGCAAGAAAGTACTTTAAAATTAAGGTATGTACATTTTTATGACTAATGCTATTGCACACTTAATAGACTGTAAACCTATCTTTTATATGCACTGGGAAACCAAAAACCTTGTATAAAATCTCTTTATTGAGTTATTTTGGTCATATGACACTGAAGCTACAATATCGCTAAGGAATCCCTGTATTCACCTCTCCATTGATAGACATTTGACATGCTGCTATTTACTATAACTTGATAATTGATATTATGCTAAATAAATGTATCTTTGTCTTTTTATACTTGTGCTTTTATTTCTTTATAGATTCTCAGAATAGAACTGTAGAAAAAAAGCTTGATTTGAAAAATATAATTATTAAATATATGCTTCCAGTTTACATTCCCAAAACATAAAGTCAGAAACTAAGTCATCTTCCCACCTTTAATAAATTTGAATGTCTGTTTCCCCACAGTCTTGATAATACTTAATATTATCAATCTTTTAAATATTTACCAACACAAAGGTTCAGGATCAAGGTTAAGATTAAAGTAAAAAAAGTGGAATCTCACTGTGTTGTTTTGCATTTGCTGCCTGGTAGTGAAATTAAGTCTCTTCATTGCCTATTTGCATATCTTCTTTTAAGAATTGCCTTTTATTCTGTTCATTTTTCATATTTAATATGTGGTAGTTCTTTGAATATTAGGGATATTTTTTACTCACAAATGATGCACATATCGTTCTCCCAAGTAAATCTTGTATTTTTATATCTTGTAAACTTGAAGACAATTACTGTATCTTAGACCCTGTCTCCCAATCCACTCTTACCAGTAGCACAGGTGTGTCATATAATAATATGTCCACTGAGGAGATTCAATCAATTCATTTAACAATTTCAACCAGAATCCATCAATAGGAATTTGGTCATATGGTTTAGCTAACCATACAAATAATCATTGTAGAGTGGGGCATCTGATATCCTAAAATGTCTGCTGAGTCCAGTGAAACATTTCCTTTTTTGTCCAAACTTAGCTCCCCAGTTAACGGCCCCCTCTGACCTCCAGCCTCACCACTGTTTAGTTCCAATAAAAAGACAACATCCCAGAATGTATCTGAGCCTGAGGATAATTTTTGAAATGATAGCTATAAAGAATATTTGAGAAAAAAATCAAAGGAAAAGATTGAAAGGCAATTTTTGGCACGCACACGTGTGAACACACACCACACACACCAACGCAAAGCAGTGTTCTGATTCTGGTGCCAGTCTTTCCACACTAGAGTAAGCAGACCCTGCCTTTGTTATTGCCGCAAAGAACATTAAAAAGTACACCAGTAAAAATGCTAGAGAAATATATAAACCTAGCAAATATTTACACTGTTGTGAGAGGAAACTGATTATGTATAGTGGCAAAGAAAGTTCTAAGATTTTTATTCTAACAAAATTCACAGTAATTTCAGGCATTTAGCAGCCATTTAGGTTAAGGTGGGATTTGAAGAGTTTGTTTGGACGAGGTAATAAAGTGAACTGGGAAACTTAGGATGCAGGTTTGAAAAGGAGAACAATTGGGGTGGTGTCTGTGGCTCAGTGGGTAGGGCGTTGGCCCCATATACCGAGGGTGGCAGGTTCGAACCCAGCCCTGGTCAGCTAAAACAGCAGTGATAACTGCAATAAAAAGAGCCAGGTCGGGTGGCGCCTGTGGCTCAGTGGGTAGGATGCCAGCCCCATATACCAAGGGTGGCGGGTTCAAACCCAGCCCCGGCCAAACTGCAACAACAACAAAAAAAAAAACAGCCAGGGGCTGTGACAAGCACCTGTAGTCCCAGCTACTTGGAAGGCTGAGGCAAGAGAATCACCCAAGCCCAGGAGTTGGAGGTTGCTGCGAGCTGTGATGCCCCAGCACTCTACCGAGGGCAATAAAAAAAATGACACAATGTCTCTACAAAAAAAAAAAAAAAAAAAAAAAGAGCCAGGTGTTGTAATGGGCACCTGTAGTCTCAGCTACTCAGGAGGCTGAGGCAAGAGAATTGCTTAAGCCTAAGAGTTGGAGGTTGCTGATGCCAGGCACTCTACTGAGGGTTGTAAAGTGAGACTGTCTCTAAAAAAAAAAAAGAAAGAAAAAGAAAAGAAAAGGAAAACAGTTGGTATAGAGATAATACAAGGTTTTTTGAAAGTTGTTGAGGTTTGAGAGTCAGGGCAGGTAAGGTTTACCCACTGTATCAGAAAGAATTAATCTTTGCATCACCACTTTGGGGGCTTAATTATTTTCATCCCATTGGATGGAGTAACTTGAATCTCTGCCACAGATTTCTTTCTTGAGTAAATCTATGGGCACCATGAGAGTCCTGCTGTAGAAAACCATCTTTTCAGTGAAGTGCCTTCGACAATCAGATGCCATTTACTCATACTTAATTCCTATACTTTCAGGATAAGAGAATAAATCTGTGACACAGTTTTAACCACTATCTACATATCATAGGATTTTGCCTTAACCATGAGAGTCAACTTTCTGTGGGTGAAATTTCTGATACCAGCATCATACAGTGCTGATGTGATTCCTGAAGTTACATTAAGGTCCTCATCACATATCTCACAATTAGGAAACATTATCTCTGAATAATGCTAAATATGATTTATTTTATTTTTATTTCATATTTATTAGAAAACGTAAGTTTCTCAACTTTTTATAGGAGAGTAAAACACATACAAAATGCACAAATCTAAGTGCATGCTTTGATAAAGTATCATAGAGTGAACTCACCCCATGTAATCACTGCCCAGAAAAAGAAATAGAATATTGCCAGCCCCCAGAATTCCATCTCAAGCCACCTTCTAATCCTTTCTCGCTTATTCCCCTTTAAGATAATCACTCTCCTGACTCCTAACCCAGTAGGGTGCTTTTGAATTTTGTATAAATGGAACACTACAGTAGATAGTATTTTGAATCTGTTGTCTTCTACTCAATATCATGTTTGTGAAACTGACTCATGTTGTTAAAGGTAGTTATGATTCATTTATTCTTAGGTATATGTTAATAGTATTCCATACAATAAATATATCATAATCTAATCTTTGTTTACCCAGTTTACTAATGAAATACATTAGGTTTTTAAAAAATTGATTTTTTAAATTTCAGATTAATATGAGGATACAAATGATTAGGTTGCATTGTTTGTGTTTCTTAGGTAAAGTTCAAGTTGTAATTGAGCCCTTCCTTCAAGCATCCAATATACTTAATACTAATATGAAACCAATAAGTAACAACTACATGCTCACATGAGAGAAAAAAATTTTTGAAAGTTATCGCTTGTCAACTTACAAATATGAAATGAACATAACATGTAAGGAGTAACCATCAAATGTAATAAAATCTCCATCTATTTTTTCCCATAGGCAAATGACAATAAAGGCACGTGAAGTTTTCACTCAGGGAGAGGACCTGTTAGAATTTAGGCAGACTCAGACTTGAGGGAGGCTGAGCTTTGGCATAACTGGAATATGGGAGTCATGGAGTAAAGGACAGATGGGAAGGATGGGGGCAGATCCGATGAGGCATTAAGGGATTCAAATCCTGCATTCATTGGTGACTTTGCAACCACGGTGAAGGTGGGAAAAATAAAATTCAATGAGACAAATGGGAGACTGTCTTCAGCAAAGTCCTCATGATAGGTGATACTGCAGTAAGACAGTGCTGTGGTTCTGGGTGATGAGCAGTGTAGTGTAAGACATACCCCAGAAGGGGGCAGTCGTGGGGCAGCTACCAGTTTTAGTACCATGGGAGGAGGATCTTGGGAGAGCATGAAATGATTCAGAGCCCTAGTCCAACTGGCCCTGGGTTCAGTGCAGCTCCAGAGAGGGTCTCTGGAACTCAGGGCAAGGGACAGAAAGCAACATGGCTAGAGGTAAGGAATAATGTGATTAGGTGGTGGCCCAAACTTTCCTCTTAGCTGTGCTTCAGTCATTCTGATTGGTTGGTGTTCAGGTTGTGCAACCTATTAATAATTTATCATTCTTGGTTCAGGCAGGTAAAAGGTGTAGGTAGAATTGTAACTTTGGTTGTAAATGTGTTCAAAATTGTGTTGCTAAAATCTCAAATTGAAAAAAAAGTTTATAATTACATTCTGTATTTTCTTTGCCATGAATTTTACTTTTCATGGGAAGTGGGTTTGAATGAGAAGAAGTAGAGAAAAGTAAAACTGAACTGGGAGTCAGGACATGTGGGCTCTGGTTTTACTCTGTCCCTGGAAGGAATTAACTGCTTTTACACAGGTCAGTCTTCAGGTTCCTCAACACTCAGTCAGAATAAATGATCTCTGGCTTGGTACGTCTACAACTAGTCCCTGATTTTCCTTATCATCTCCTGTAGCCACGGCAAGTCTTTAGAACCAGTGTGTATGTGTGTGTGTTTGCACGCCCACATGCATGTGTACACACACATCACCCCTCACACCACTTATACATGAGGGAATAAAATCTGCTTAGAATGATGGAGAAATCTGGAAATTATTAGATAAATACTTTTAAAATGTGTATAGGTTTCTTGGAAAGGCAAAAGAATTTCTTCCATTGTATGGAATTACTAAATGTACAGACAGAAATTAGCTTAAAGTTCACCTTTGGTCAATTGTATTCCTTTGACTTCTAATACCTATGACTCTAAAGTGTATGTGACAACACGAACTAGAGCAATAAAAGAAAGGATGAAGCTTTCCTGATTTATTTCACAGAAGAGGGCATTGCTATGACCCTTAAGAGTTGCAGGTATAAATACCAACCTCAACTCTAACTCAACTCTGTGAAAACTGGCTCCTGGATATACTGGCCCACTTTGTCTTTAATTATAGAAAGGAGATACATCTTTCTTATAATAAGCCTTGAAAAAAATTAGAATTGAACTTTGATTTAGGGAAACAAATTCACCAAGTACACTATTGACGTTCATATAGTTTGTGCTCAGGAAAGGTATACTAACCAGTTACTTGGTAGTAGAGGATCTTTTGGCCTGACTAATCCTGATACTGCTTTAAATCTCTACTCTGTCCCTGTAGCTCATGGGATGTAAGGGCTACTACAAATCAAATAGCAACACTTCAAAAAGTTGCCTTGTATCTTGAAATCAAACTTCACATGGCAAATGCAGGATAAAACCTTGACATCAGCACTTTCAAGAAGACATGTTTGCTTTTTAATTAACATAATATACTTCCTCATCAACTATAACTTTCCCTCATCATGATAGGCAACATTTTTAATTCCTTTTTTTTTTTTTTTTTTTTTTTACTTAATTATATGTATATATTTAAGGCCACTTGACTTCATAGTCCATTCAAAATGCAGTTCAAAGACGCTCACCTAATCCTTTTCTTCCAAACAATGAGCCTGGTTTGACTGTGGAAAAAGAAATATTGAAGAGTCTTCTAAGGAGGCTTTGAACATTGCCAGGGAAAGGGCACATTCAGGGAATGGCTAAGTACTTTGAAAACCCTAAGGAGCTTTGTAGCTAGAAATGACCTTCTAACCTCTCAACAGCTTTTTGCAAACAAAATCTTTCAGGCTTCATCTAAAAGACAGGTGAGGAACAATTTGAAGAATGACGTTTCCCTTTGTGTTAGGTTATAGAGATCAGCAATTCTAACCTTTGTGTTCTATTCTGTCTATTATACTTCTGATCTAAATAAGGAATTATTTATTATCAGAAAATGGTGGTATTCACATCACAAGTCTCCCCTGAGCATCGACTTTGATCCTCAACCAGATGTAGAGATTTAGAAAGGAGTAGGCTACTTATTGAGAGAGACTCCTAAGAAGCACCCTGAGAAGTTGCCTCTCTGGGTAGAATGCACACTGGTCATTGACAGTGAACCTGAAATCAACAATTTCTTGATCTCTGTTTTGAATGCAGATTTATCCAGTAGCTTCATGTTTTATTTTTTCATGTAGATGGGATTTCTTCTCCATTGTAAAAAATAAATAGATTTGCTAGAATTTTAATTCAATGTATTTTTTTTATAAAATGACAATGGGATTAGTTTATATTCTTCCATGAATATTTCCTGGAAATGGTCTAGGGAGTATTCACCATACAACAGAAAAAAATGTCTCCTGAGAATGGATATGGTACACAATGATTCACTCTTCTCCCACATGAAATTGTGGGGCCGTTGTTAAAACTAAGCTTAGAGGTATTTAAAATTTTAAATAAAGTAGCTGGGAATTTTTTTTTTAAAAGCAACATTTAATACCCTTTGAATGTTGTTTTTAGAAACAGACTCTTCCTTGTGTTCTGGGCAAATCAACCTATAAGTCCATTCCATTTTCAAATGTAAAGACTTTTTTCTGAAATGGAGATTTTTGAGGCTAGCAGCCAGAAAGAGCTCAACTGCTCTGGGTGGTAATACAGAGTAGCTTCTTGTGTAGACAGCATTGGCTCTGTGCAAGTTATGCTTCCTTCACAGAGATGTTCTTTTTCTGATTATAGATTGAGTATTCTCTGTGCCTGTTCAGAAAGTCTGTGGGGGAAAGAGGTAGGATAGGAGGGAGGGAGAAAGTGGAAGAGAAAAGGAGGAAGGGAGACTGAGAAATACTGACAGCAGAGAACAGAAGGAGAGAGAGAGACAGAGGCAGATGGAGGGAGCTAGATGGGGGAGACAGAAAGGGAAAGAGAGATAGAGAGAAAGAGGGAAACAGAGAGAGACAAAGACAGACAGACAGAGGGACACAGAGACCGACGGACATATAGAGGGAGACAGAGACAGACAGACAGACAGAGGGAAACAGAGACAGACAGAGGGAATCAGAGACAGACAGAGGGAGACAGAGACAGACAGACAGGGAGACAGAGACAGACGGAGACAGAGACATACAGAGGGAGACAGAGACAGACAGACAGACAGAGGGAAACAGAGACAGACAGACAGGCAGAGGGAAACAGAGACAGACAGACAGAGGGAAACAGAGACAGACAGACAGAGGGAATCAGAGACAGACAGAGGGAGACAGAGACAGACAGAGGGAGACAGAGACAGACAGACAGACAGAGGGAAACAGAGACAGACAGACAGAGGGAATCAGAGACAGACAGAGGGAGACAGAGACAGACAGACAGGGAGACAGAGACAGACAGACAGGGAGACAGAGACAGACGGTGACAGAGACAGGCAGAGGGAGACAGAGACAGACAGACAGACAGAGGGAAACAGAGACAGACAGACAGACAGAGGGAAACAGAGACAGACAGAGGGAATCAGAGACAGACAGAGGGAGACAGAGACAGACAGAGGGAGACAGAGACAGACAGACAGGGAGAAAGAGATAGATGGTGACAGAGACAGGCAGAGGGAGACAGAGACAGACAGACAGACAGGGAGACAGAGACAGACAGAGGGAGACAGAGACAGATGGACAGAGGGAGACAGAGGCAAACAGATAGAGACAGAGACAGACAGACAGACAGAAGGAGACAGAGACAGATGGACAGACAGAGGGAGACAGAGACAGACAGACAGACAGGGAGACAGAGGCAGACAGACAGAAGGAGACAGAGACAGACAGAGGGAGACAGAGACAGACCGACAGACAGAGGGAGACAGAGACAGATGGACAGACAGAGGGAGACAGAGGCAGACAGAGAGAAGGAGACAGAGACAGACAGACAGACAGACAGAAGGAGAAAGAGACAGACAGACAGACAGAGGGAGACAGAGACAGATGGACAGAGGGAGACAGAGACAGACAGACGGACAGAGGGAGACAAAGGCAGACAGACAGAAGGAGACAGAGACAGACAGATAGAGGGAGACAGAGACAGATAGACAGAGATAAACAGAGACAGACAGACAGAGGGAGACAGAGACATACAGACAGACAGAGGGAGACAGAGGCAGAGAGACAGACAGAGGGAGACAGAGGCAGACAGACAGAGGGAGACAGAGACAGACAGACAGACAGAGGGAGACAGAGACAGAGGGAGACAGAGATAGACGACAGAGGGAGACAGAGACAGACAGACAGACAGGGAGACAGAGACAGATAGACAGAGATAAATAGAGACAGACAGACAGAGGGAGACAGAGACATACATACAGACAGAGGGAGACAGAGGCAGAGAGACAGACAGAGGGAGATAGAGGCAGACAGACAGAGGGAGACAAAGACAGATAGACAGACAGATGGAGACAGAAACAGACAGACAGAGGGAGACAGAGGCAGACAGACAGAGGGAGACAGAGACAGACAGAGGGAGACAGTGACAGACAGAGGGAGACAGAGACAGTTAGACAGAGGGAGACAGATGCAGACAGACAGACAGAGGGAGACAGAGGCAGACAGACAAAAGGGAAAGTGAGAGTCAGTGGCTGATAGGAAATCTGTATCTGTGAGCCCAGTGCTGAAGGAAGAGATTATGGGACAAAGGGAAATGTTTCAAGTGTCTGAGAAATAGGGGCTCGAAATCATTATAATTTCAGTATTAAGGAAACTTAGACATACACTATTACATACTAAAGGAATAAAAGATTCTCATTGTCTCAGATTTTTTATCCAATTAATATTTGACCTGTGCTTGTGGAAAAGGACATATGACTGTTTTGCATTTACATACTGTAGGTTACAGTCAATCTGATAATTTAGTTAATTCCATTAATAAGCAGATTTTTTAAACTGTAAAATATCAATTAAAAATTGCTTGAGTTAAGGCTCTTATTACCTAACAATCATCCTATAATTTGTGGCTTATTTTTTAAAAGGATATACTCATCTATAGTTAAGTAGTTCCACCAATATTTATTGATTCCCTGCTATGTGGCAGGAAATCACCAGGTAAGTCCTGCCCTTGAGGAGCTCACAATTCCTTTGGTGGGCAGAAATGGGTATGGAACACTGCACGGCAGTGTGAGGAACATTATGACGAAGACACTCATAGTCCTGGGGTCACTGAGGGAAAGCAGGAATGAGGTGGGAGCTGTGGAAGGTCAGGGAAGTTCTCCCTGAGGTGCGAATGGTGGAGTAGCCATATTTGAGCCAGGAAGAGGGAATGAGACATTCTAAGGTAGAAAAATAAGGATTGATGCAGAGCATCATAAAACAGCAAGGTGTGTATGCAAACTCTAAGTGACTCAACTCCGCTGAGCTCACCATTTGAGATGGGAGCTGGTGGACTAGGTGGTAGGAGACTAAGCAGATGCCATTCTGTCTGAGAATTTGGAAATGAGAATAAAAAAATCTGTACACATTCCAAAAGATGCTAAATCAGTGATGGTCAATTTGCTTGTAGTATAAGAAACAGCTACTGAATTTTGTTACTCATTTACTAAAACCATAGTAATGTAAAGCAACAAATAAGTTGTCACATGTAGAAGCCCTGATAGCCAGGAAGAGACAGTGTCTTGCTAACAGTGGGAATAAAGGGAATGATAAAAGCAGACATATCAACCTAGGTGCTCTCTATCTGGGTCATTTCACCTGGTCTACTCCAGATGGGCAAATTTTTTCTGTAGAGGTCCAGATAGTAAATGTTTTAGATTTTGCAGGTTATGTGGTGTCTGTCACAACTTCTCTATCTGTCATCGTGGCTTAGAAAGAGGCAAGACAATACACAGATGAATCTGTGCTCTCTATTACAATAAGAGTTTATTTAAAGAGCAAAAAAGGTCCACTTTTAGTCCCCTGCTGTAGTGTGCCAACCCCTGGTCCAGCCAAAATGACCCCCAAAGGCAAGCCTATATTAAAACACAATACCATTATGGATGTTTATAACCAGGGCCTTAGCTCAACAAGAAAAGTTTTGATTACGTTCAGTGTTCTCTATTTAACAAGTCAGGAATATTTGTAAAGTATATTAGAAAAAGTCTATCTAACATTAGAAAGAATTTTAGTAGTCAATGTGAAAAATATTAACTATTCATATTTAATAACCTATATGGGAGAAAAAAGTGTGAAATAAATGTTTGCATGGCTGAAGTTTTTACTTCTATAGATTTTGTGTGAGCATATATATAGTTTTTATGCATATGACTTAAACCTACACTATCCATATGGGCACTTGAAATGTGGCTAATGCAACTGAGAAAATGCATTGTTAGCTTTATTTATTTTTAATTGAGTTAAATTTAAATTTGAAAGTAGGTGATAAATTCAATGATAGAAAACCTTTAATATAAGTTGGGTAAACTGTTCCGCATAAGTCTTTGGAAATCTAAATACAGATCAAGTATTTCTCATGAAAATTTACATTTAACTTCAGATGTGCTATTAAGTATAAAATATACACAAAATTTTCAAAACTTAGAAAAGAGAAAGAAAAACATGAAATTAATAATTTTATATTGATTAGAAGTCAAAGTGATTATATTTTGGATAGATTGTGTTAAACAAAATACTTTTTTAAATTAATTTCACCCTTCTTAACTTTTTAAACATAGCTGGTGAAACTGTTAGAGTATGTATGTGTTTTGCATTATATTTTACCTGGGCAAAATAACCAATGTATTTCTAGTGTCTCCAATATCCTACTGAGGGAAGTTAACATCTGCAGACTTGAGAAAGATTAGACCATGCAGAGTTTGTTCCACAGAGAGGTGATGGGAGAGAGAAAATTAAATCCATAGTCCTGATATTATGGCTCTTTGGGTCATTTTATTAAACCATGATGCCTTAATAACTCCTAATGGATCAAATCCCCCTGAGGTATCTTTAAATCTGTATTATTTAGCTAATATAAATTATGTTGTTTATGAGCAAACCAATAACTGAAGCAATCAATTGTAATCTGCACATGATAGGGCCCCTCATCTTCCACAGATTCCAAGAGTGAAGAGGTGTCCAACATTAGCAGATCAAACAAACATGCATATACCAAGGTCTCTTAGAGAAAGAGTCAATAAGATCCAGACTTGCTTTTTGTTTCTCCCCAAATCCCCCCACATAAGCAAAGTGGATGCAGCAGAAAGAAAATCAGACCCAGGTATTCTGACTCCCAGTTAACTTTTATTTTTCTCAGCTAATTTTCGTTCAAAATATAATGAGTAGAAAAAGTAAAAGGCCATGGCAAAGAAAAGTAAGAAGCTATTTTTTCCTCCTGTTTGAGATTTCAGCACTAAATTTCGGAAAAATTCACAGCAAAAGTTATAACCCTACTTACACTTTGTACTGACCTCAAACTAAAAAAGTAATTAACAAAACATGAATGTGTTGTAAGCCTGCTAGGACTGGGGCACAAGTTTAAAGATGAGAGAAGAGACTAGATCCAAATGCTAGATGGTTAGGTTTAAATCTAAAATTTCTTTGCTCAGCTTCTTGTTGGAGGATCGATCCAATACTGCCAAAGGAGTGTTGAAATCTCTGACTATTATGGAGCTGGAGGATATCAAGTTGCTCATGTCTGTTAGAGTTTCTCTTATAAATTGAGGTGCATTCTGGTTGGGTGCATAGATATTAATGATTGAAATCTCGTCATATTGAGTATTACCCTTAACAAATATGAAGTCACCATTCTTGTTCTTCCTTACTTTTGTTGGCTTAAAGCCTATTGTATCTGCAAATAAAATTGCAATGCCTGCTTTTTTCTGATTACCATTTGCTTGAAATATGGATGACCATTCTTTTACCCTGAGTCTGTATTTGTCTCTTAAGTTAAGATGTGACTCTTTTATGGAGCAAATATCTGGTCTGAGTTTTTCTATCCAGTCAGCTAACCTATACCTCTTTAGAGGACATTTTAAGCCGTTCACATGAATGGAGAATAATGATAAGTCTGGTGAAGTTTTGGGTATTGAATTTTTCAAAGGTCCAGTGGGCATTTTGAATCCTTTTGCCATTGTGGAAGTTGGAGTTTGAGCCAAAGTTTCTTAGTGAGTTTACTTTTGTGGTATAGGATTGGGTTGATCATTATGGAGGATAGGTCTGAGAATATCCTGAAGAGCTGGTTTGGTTATGGCAAATTTGTTCAACATATGAATGTCATTAAAGTATTTAATTTCTCCATCATAGATGAAACTCAGTTTAGCTGGATACAGGATCAGGGGTTGGAAGTTATTTTGCTTTAGGAGATTAAAAGTCAATGACCACCCTCTTCTGGCTTGAAAAGTTTCAGAAGAGAGGTCTGCAGTCATTCTAATATTCTTCCCTTTGTATGTAATGGCTTTCTTTCGACTGGCGGCTATGAGAATCTTCTCCTTCATACTAATTTTAGTAAAGTTAATTATGATATGCCTGGGGGATGTCTTATTGGGATTGAGTCGTGCTGGGGTTCTGAAACTGTCTGTTATCTGAATTTCAGAATCTCTAGGCATGTCTGGAAAATTATCTTTCATAATTTCATGCAGAAGGGTCTCTGTGTTCAGTGAAGCAACCTCATCATTTTCAGGAATTCCCATGATTCGTATATTGTCCATTTTCAAATTATCCCAGAGCTCTCTGAGAGAATGATCCGTTTTTGCTCTCCATTTCT
>CAUYPK010013588.1:0-15039 GCA_963574355.1 Loris lydekkerianus | reverse complement strand
GGAGACAGGGCCTCCAGAGAGGGAGGCAGCCGCACAGAGAGAGGGGCAGGAGCAGTGTCATCGCCCGGGCAGTGTCCAGCACCTGGGGGAGACAGGGCCTCCAGAGAGGGCGGCAGCCGCACAGAGAGAGGGGCAGGAGGAGTGTCATCGCCCGGGCAGTGTCCAGCACCTGGGGGAGACAGGGCCTTCAGAGAGGGAGGCAGCCGCACAGAGAGAGGGGCAGGAGCAGTGTCATCGCCCGGGCAGTGTCCAGCACCTGGGGGAGACAGGGCCTTCAGAGAGGGAGGCAGCCGCACAGAGAGAGGGGCAGGAGCAGTGTCCATCGCCCGGGCAGTGTCCAGCACCTGGGGGGAGACAGGGCCTTCAGAGAGGGAGGCAGCCGCACAGAGAGAGGGGCAGGAGCAGTGTCATCGCCCGAGCAGTGTCCAGCACCTGAGGGTGACAGGGCCTTCAGAGAGGGAGGCAGCCGCACAGAGAGAGGGGCAGGAGCAGTGTCATCGCCCGGGCAGTGTCCAGCCTTGGTTCTTGGCTCAGCACCTGTTATTCTCACACTGACTCGCTGCTTTTGGCTTTTTTATCTTCTTTGTTGGAAGCAAACCAAGTTCATATGGTTTAGGTACATGTAATTCAATTCTCTTTTCATTTATCCTTATGAAACTGAATAATACAAAACATTGACATAAACTGTACTTTGTTGGTTATGGCGTTGCTATTTTTTAACGGTTTCATAATATGTGATGTGTCAGCAAGGTAACCTTCATATGCCTGATGTTGATTCACGAGCTCTTATCTTTCTTTGTTTTGAGTAATTTTCTATTTCTTTGGGACTATTTTAAACATTACCTCTGTTAATAATTGCCTTTTTCCTCTTGAGCAAAACTGAATTCACACGTAGAGTATTTTTAATACCATAGCCATAAATATTTCATTTGGAGAGTTTTGTTTCTTTTTCTTTCCTTTTGTGTGTGTGTTTTTGTCCTTTGTGAGCGGGGTTTTTATCCTTTAGGGAGTAGGTGGGTTCTGGAGTCGTGGAGAGACAGCTTCTTGTCCTTTGGCATCTTCCTTCCTCCAGTTTTGGTCTGGGCCAATTTCCTTCACACCAGCCTGGACTCTTTTTTACTATTTCCTAGGTTGTTTTGTTGTTGTTGTTGTTTGTTTGTTTTTTGAGGGTTTTTTTTAATGTTTTCTGAGTTACTTCAACATTTGTAGCTATAAGAACTAATCTTCACTATTTTCCCTTACATCTAGTAAGATTCAACAATTATCATAAAAGGAATAAAAAATGTGTTTATGCTGTTCCAAATAATTCTGAGGAATTATTCTTGGCTCTCTTACCTTTTCTTTTGTACTCCTCTCCCATTTTTATATTCTTCGCCATACTATATTTTAAATACAGAAATTAAATATACCACTTATGGTTAAATTTAAATAATTTTTAATATTTGGAAATAAAAATAATAGGAACCAAAGGCACGCTAGCAATCAAAATGTGGAAACAAATCTGTTTATGACTTGTGTTTATTTTATTTTTTTTTCCTGAAGAAGATATTGAATAAAAAAGCTTGAAGATTTTTTGCAGATGCAAAATGTGTCTTCCACTGAGCCTATACTGAAAACATAACCACTTATAAGAGGGCATAAAAGGTAGCATAGACACAATAGAATATAATTTAACAGTGATCTTTCTGATTTTAAAAAAAAATCAGTTGAAAAATGTACTTTCTTAAACATTCATCTCTTTTAATATTAGACAATTAATTTAAATATATTATTTTTAATATGTTGGGTGGCCAGTGTTTTAAAACTTAATTAAGTATTAGCACTTATCCACAAATAAGGGTATAAATTTTATAATATGTTAAATCTCAACCCAATACCTATTTCCTCATAGAACAAAACAGGAACTTTCACCACACAGAGCTCTGTTCCTCGGACATGTTTGTGTCCTCACCCTCACCTGGTTCCTTGTTTCCTGCCAGTGCAGATGACGCCCTTGCCCCATGTGCCACCACCTCTAGAACAGTCAAGCCCAGAGCGATGGCTCTGTCAAGGAACAGCTGCTCTTCCTCCTAGACCCAGGAACAAGCAGAGGGACTGAGAAGTACAGGTTGGTAAGTTCCAAACCATCCTGCTCCTTCAGTTCCTCCTTGACAGCACTGACTGTGAAAAGGGAAGCCTCCCTTTTTACCCAGAGTGAGGAGTTGCTTATTCATGTGAAAAAAAACAAAAACATTTTGCTAAAATGAGATTCCTGTTATTATAAAGGGAGATATAAAAACATGTGCATAAAGAAACTTAGACTATTGTTTTACTTGAACATGGATGTCTGCTGCTCTGCAGAGTATATCCTGTTAAGCCAGTAGATTTTTTTTTTAACTAAAAATAGGCTTATATTGGTGTTTCCATTTTTAACATTCAAAAAAAGCCTTCAGAAAAGTATTCCTATATTTCATCCAGAAAACCTATCCTACAGTCTCCAGTTTCAACATTTTATTTCCATTTCAGGTTATAAACCAGAATTGATGTAACATTAAATTGCCCCCACCACCCTGCCTCTGGCATCCGAGTAAGAGCAATAAGAGAAGAAATCCTATCAGCTGGCCCAGGCTCTCATCTGAGTTCTTGAAATAACTATCTGTGTGGCCACAGGCAGGTCACGCCTCTCTGTGCCTCAGTTTTCACCTCCATAAATGAAAGAATTGAACTCGATTCTTCAGAACCGCCACTCCTCTAGCTGCTAAAATCCATTGTGCCAAAATAAATAATTTTCAACAATCAATTCAGTGAAACGACCCTATTTACTAATTCAGTCAAGCCCATCTATTATTTTGATATTAGAAATAATTTATTTGATCAGGTTTGGAGAGGTAAAAGGACATTGAAGACTACACTTTTTCATAAGCAGCCTCTGCTGGGGCCTGGAGCTCAGGGAGGCAGGCCAGATGCACTGATAATTAGTCCTCATTGACTGGCAAGGGTTTGAATGCTGGGACTCTGGGACCACAATGGTGGTCTCTCTAGGTCCTGCTCAGAAAGGAAAAGAATAACCTAAAACTTGGTTTGGAGAGTGATGAAAATTCACCCTTCACAAAAGAAAGATGGTTATAAATCTGGGTAAGAAAAATGTGGAGATGCTGAAACCTTACTAATCAGTCATTATCAAGGCTTGAGTAATGGGAATTTACCAATTAAATTCCAATACATCTCAGATTTTAACAATTTTGACTGTAGTCCTTCTAAAGCCTACTAATAGAGTAACTGTATAATTTATCAACCAAATGTGAGGACGCTTTCAAGAGTAAAAAGGGAATGTTATTTATAAATGCTTGGACCATGTGTCTAAAGTAGGACTGTCCCAAGAAAACAAGACATAGGGTCACCTGACCTTAATTTTCCCACGTTCTTAAACAGAGCATTCCACAGAAAGTATGAGCCACTGTGATCCAAGTCACAAATATTTAACTCTATTGAAATGCAGCGACACCTGGATCTAGAATATTCTATATGTCCACACAGTGGACCTCACACTGTAGCAAGCATCAGAGTCACCCTTGTTAAAACAAATTACTGACTCTCAACAGTTTCTGATTCACTAGGTCTGAGATGGGGTCTGAGAATTTGTATTTCTAAAATCCCAAGTGACCCTGCAGCTGGTGGTCCAGGAGCACATGCTGAGAAGCCCTCCGTTACACTCAGCAGTGACTCAGATGGCCATGTGGTCTTCACACTCCAGCCTGCACTGTGTGGCTCTTCAGCATCAGGTTCTCAGCTGTCGCCCCTCATGCCCCGTTGTTATCAGTCTTATTCTACTAATTTCTTTTAAGCCATTTCTTCTAATTTCCTGTTGAATGTGAAAATCATTATTTGATCTTATTAGAACTCTGTTAAAAATGAATTCATACGTAGGCTCATTCATTCATTTACCTCTTTGTTCATTCAACCATCGTGCACTTGAGTTCTCCTCTGGGCTGTCACTTAGAGTAAAGGCCTGAGTTGTACCTATTTTGACTGTTCACTTGCTCTTACTTTATCTCTGTCTCTGCTGAAAAACAGTATTATTTCCACATTAAGTGTGGAGTACATAAGACATACCCGTAAAAGTCACTTGGAATACACAGGACGTACCACAATAGTCACTTAGTGATTTGTAAATACAGTTGTTTCATTTAATTGGCTATTGAAAATTGTATCTGCAAATATTTAAAATATATCTGCAACAGTAAAGAAAGGGATAGAATGGCATTGCCACAGAGACGTTGCTAGTCAAGAGACCTTTCTTTATTAAAAGGATGAAGATGTGATATGAATTCATAGTGTTTCAACCCATATCTGTCATCAACCTTACTCTTAGGAAATAATTTGTTATCCACACACAATTCTCTCATTAGCCAACTCATCCTCATCTGCTTGGTCCATCCTTCATACTGTGCAGTGTTCATTCATAGTTAACTGAGATAAGGGAATTCTGCTAGAAATGTAATGCAACAACACAGCTTTAATGTAGCCCTTTCTCACAGGCAATAAATCTGCCTTTAACTAATGAAACTACTTTCAGTTAATTTGAAAACTTTGTCACTATTAAATTCTGACCATTCAAGTTTGTTTGTTTGTTTGTTTGTTTTAATCTCACAGCACACTCAAACCTATAAGCTAAACTTCCATGGCATACTTAAATTATATTGATTAAAAAAAAAAAAAAAAGAAAGGAAGAAAGAAAGGAAGAAAGAAAGAAAGAAAAGAAAGAGTAAAAAAGCAGCAAATGGTGGCTCACACCTGTAATCCTAGCACTCTGGAAGGCTGAGGCAGGTGGATTGCTTGAGCTCAGGAGTTCAAGAACAGCCTGAGTAAAAGCAAGACCCTGTCTCTACTAAAAATTAAAAAAAAAAAGCTGGGCATAGTGGCAGGCACCTGTAGTCCCAGCTACTTGGGAGGTTGAGGCAAGAGGATCACTTGAGCCCAGGAGTTTGAAGTTGCTGTGAGCTATGACACTATAGCACTCCACCCTGGGTGACAGAGTGAGACTCTGTTTCAAAAAAAAAAAAAAAAAGAATATACTTACTGTGCTTTGAACTTATTTCAAAAATAATTTAATTAATGACCTTTAAAAATATTTGCAGTACACCAGTTAAAAATCATTGCTCTACTCTTTCAGTTTTTCCTTACTTTCCAGTAAAAATTACTCTGACACCATGAAATTGTTCTAAAGAAAACTGACACTAGATTGGAATATTGAAGAACAGAAATTCTTGCATACTGAGAAGGAAGAGTCCGTGTCCAGCACTGGGTGTGCTCTGCCTGTGACATCGATGTGGAACAGCTGGGGCCAGTGCAGGAGAATTGCCCTGTTTCCTCTTGTGCTGCTCCTGTCACCAAGAGCAGGGTGGGAAGCAACCAGAAAGGACCTGGGCTTCGAGGTCAAGTGCACCTGGGCTCAGAATTCCTCACTGTCAATCAGCAACACCAAGCAACCACAAGACTCTCACTTCTGGGATTATCCTCTCTTTCATTCTTTAAATAAGATGACTCACACTCTGAGAGAAGGTTAGCACCTCCCCAGTATCTCAGAAGGAGGGACATCTGAGTTCCCATTCCTCCCTGCTCTAAAATCCTCACTCTCAGATCAATTCTCAGCTCCCACTCACATCTTCCCTGCTGTAACTGTGATTCTTCTTCCTCACTCTACCCCAAACTTGGGCTACAACAACAATGCCATCTATGCAGGCTGTCAACTGCAGTGAGACTTTGCTAAGCTTTGCCTGTGACTGAGGGCAGTCCAACACAGGGCACAAACAGCTTTGAATTGAGTGCAGCTCTAACTGTCCTGAAAAATACATGGACAGTTTCCAGTCAGGGAGGGTTCTTTCCTTCCTCAGGCTTGGAATTGCCACCAGGTGGCCAGCTCTGATCAGACCCCAAGGACTCTCTCCATTTCATTCCTTCCTCTGTCTGTCAGAAATCCTGTCTTCCTCGAGTGACTAGCAGACAACCTAAAGAAACTGCTACTTTATTATGCAGAGCGACTTAGTTTCTCAAACTCCTTTCTTGACTAGCTATTGGTCCTTCACATCTGTGGTCCCCAACCCGGGGCCATGAACCAGCCTGTTAGGAACTGGGTGAGGTGAAGCTGCTTGTGTATTTACAGCCACTCCCTGTCACTCCCTTCATCGCCTGAGCTCCGGCTCCTGTAACATCAGTAGCAACATCAGATTCTCATAGGAGAGTGAGCCCCACTGTAAACGGTGCCTAGGAGGGGTCCAGGTCCCACCTCTTTATGAGAATCTAATGCCTGGTGATCTGAGAGGGAGCTGAGGTGGTGCTAGAGCTGGAGAGAGGCTGTAAATACAGATTATCATCAGCAGAGAGGTCTGACTGCACAGAGACCACGATAAATCAATTGCTTGCAGATTCATGTCAAAATCACCTCCCCACCCCCATCTGTGGAAATACTGTCTTCTAAAAAACTGGCTCCTGGTGCCAAAAACGTTGGGGAATGCTGAAGTACTTAACCAAAAATAGGCTCTTCTCTCACGAAACTGAGTATATTGCTGCCTTAGAATGTTACTGCAGAGACTGTAGTCATCCTTTTCAATAGCACTTAATCCTTTTCATGATCATAGGCACACAAACGTGTATAAGCCAATTAATTTATCTGAGCCTTGGTTTCCTCACCAAGGAAGATTTTTCTGAAAATTAAATGTAGAAACCAGCATCACTCTTGCCACGTGGTAGCTAAGAATGTTAGTAACCACAAGGAATTTCCACTGGCAGGGGATTAATAAGGGCACACTGAGTCACAGTAGCTGACACGCCTGGCTGGAGCTGAGGGAAGCCCACGCTGCCACCAGGAGCCATGCTTCCTGATCCCCCTGGATGAAGCATTTGCTGGCAAAGACATATTTAGAAATATTAGGCACATCTTCACATTCCAGAGCTGAAAATATCCTCCCTTCCCGGCAGTAAGGGATGGTGCTCTATTTCACTTCTGTTGTTTGCTTCTTTCTCCCAGCAAGGAGAGCTGAGCTGGACAGAAGCCCAGCTATGTGCTACATGCTCCTGCAATCCAGGGCCTCCTGTCAGATATCTGCTCTGAGAATAAACTGAAGCTGTAGTTTTACAGGATTTTAATTTCTCACTAAAATGAAGGTTGGTTACAGATAATCTGAAGATTATTTCAGGTGAAGATGGGTTAATGCCAATGAAATATCTTCTCCCAAGACCCAATGTTAAGGCACATACCAGGGGGTGAACTTGAATCAGGTCCCATCAACCTACTCCTTGTTCCAAGATTATCTTCACACCAAAGCAACCCAAGGATTCTCTAGGCAAAAATCTCATTCTCCTCCTCCCTCACCTCCCTTCTCTCCTCTTTTCTCTCCTGTCCTTTTCTTCTCTCCCTCTCTTTATCTTCTCCCCTCTCCTTTTCTCCCACTTTTTCTCTTTTGAGTCCCTTTTTAAACATTCTAAGATTCCTATTCTTAAAGATCTTCCCCGAGCTATAACTCAAATGCTCACATGAAAACAAGGTAACCTAAGTGGTTCTGGCTTTGAGGCACACATCCTCTGCTGGGCCTTTGCTAAGTGCTCTATTCTCCCAACTACACAATGAGACAGACGTTCCAGAAGTGAAGGGACAGGATTCAAATCCAGGTCTGTCCTGCCTCACGTTTCTCACCACAAACCATGTTCTTTCTGTGTGAGGCCATTGGCTTGAGGAAGATTTCCACTGAGACTCAAAGAGCTCTGGAGTTGGAAGGAGTCTGAGGTCACTCTACTCAGCCATGTCTTCAGTGCGAAACTGTTCCCAGTCTGAAATATCTCAAATTACAGACAATTCCACCATGCTGGCAACACTGAGACACTCCTGTTAAATCCAGTAATAGTCTGCTATTTTGACTAATTTTATAAGGTGTGGTAATACATGGGCAATTAATACCTATGTTCCTGAGAAGCTTCATGACATTGGCTCTGGAGCCCAGTCCCACTCCTATTTTGCATTTCAGACATTCATCGATGGTTACCAATTATCTATTAATCTGGTAATCAGTAGTAAAGAACGAAAGCACTTTGTGATCTGTGCAAGCCCAAAGGAAAGCACATCTTTGATAAATTTTCACCTTTCAGGAACTGGTTACTAACCAGAAAACTAATTTGGTGTAGCAAATCCAATACAGCAATTCACCACTATGAAAATAAATTTTCTTTCCAGACAACTCAAATGAGCAAATATTGTATAATGGAAAGAGAAAATATTCATTCCTCCTGCCATTAGGGATGATGTCCTGCATAAAAACTGCAGTGATTTCAATTTCAGACATTTATTAGGAAATATGGCATTATTCTTGGAGCCAATATAGACAATGAGTTGGAGCAGAGATGCCAGGAAAAGCCCTGCACAGCTCACTGCCTGGCACTCCCCATGGTCAACACTAACTACAGAACCTTTCCAATGTATTCATTTAAATATTATTATCTTAAGGCCCGTGCCAGGTGAGGTAGAACACACACTGCACAAAAGAAATGGCAGGGGATTTTGAGCCAGAAGATTCCAATTAAATGCCTTCTTCTGACTCCTTCCTGATGGGGAATGAATCTCCTCACCTTTGTTCCTCATGTTCCCTTCCTAAAATGGACAACACAAAATATATGTCCTATGTACTTTGTGAGGTTGCTCTGAAGATTAAAATGTGGTGGTGACCATGAAAGTAAATGGTAAGGGGTGATGCTGACCATGATGGTGACGATGAAGAAGAGGCTGCATGGTGGCCCAGTCCTCGCAGAAATGACTCTCATCAAGTCACATTCCACCACGGGGCACAGACTCCTCCCATCTCCTCCTTACTCTGCAGTTAAGAAGTTTGCTCCTCAGATTTAAAAAAAAAAAAAAAAAGAAAAGGAGCTCATTCAGTTGCTTCTTCCAGAGCTTTTATGTTACCTGTATGGAGCTGGAACGTATTCTTCTTAGTAAAGTATCTCAAGAATGGGGGGAAAAAGTATCCAGTGTACTCAATACTATTATGAAATCAATATATAACCACCTACATACTCATACAAATGGCAAAACATAACTATGGTCCAGAAAGTAGAAGGGAAGAGGAGAGAGGGGAGAGGAGGGGGGATATGAGAGGAGGGAGGAAATTTGGGGGGACCTCACCTAATGTGCTTGATGCAATGGTACATTTCAAAACTAAGAAGAAATGAGTATAACTGTGATGGATGTGTTACTTAGTTCAATGTAAGCATTTCACATTGTATATCAAAGCAGTACCCTGAACCCCATAAATGCATCAATTGATAAAGTTATGATTTAATAAACAATAATTTAAAAAAATAGAAAATAAAAAAAGGTAACTTTCTAAAGGAAAAGTGAGACAAAGTTTCCTATCTGGATAACAAATAGTAAAAATATTAAAATACAAAAGCTGAAATATTTGTTTGCTTATATTTTAACTAATTGCTTCCACTAAAATATTATATATCTTCATTTTGCAGTTAAAAATAATCATTTGAAATTTCCTTTTTACTATTCAGGATAATTTTTAAATAGATCACCTACATAAAAATATTTACAAAAGCTGATTCTAGTTCAAAAATTAAGAACAGATTGATTGTATATGTTGTTTAATGTTACTCCATCCTCTGCAGGTTTGAAAATTTTACCACTAGAAACCAATGTATGCTGTGGTCTTCCTCAAGGCAACAAGGGTCTGTAGGCTGTTTCACACTGCAGTTCTTTGATAGAAATTGGCTCTAAAAACTGAGAAGGTTACAAAAATTTAGCTGTAAACATGTTCAATACATGCTATTTTTAGCATCAGAAAATTACAAATAACCTGATGTTCAGAAGTGAGTGGTCATATGGTTATGGCATTTCTAGGATTTGGAGGGATTGTTTTCTTTCCCTTCATGCACCTCTGTGTTACCTCCAACAATCATCCCTTGATATAACACTTGATATAAATTTTACTTTATTAAAATAAATTAATGGTCATTCTGATTAAGACAATGAATCTCACAATTGCACTTATCTCATTCCCTCATGAAACCTCCACAAAATGACAGTAAAGGGAGTGTTTTAATGCGTAAACCCATAAGAATAAAGGAATGAATGTACATGATGAAAGCCACAGACTTTCGGTACAGACTTAACAGACTCAGGAAAGCTGAATGCTAAATGGAAGGTGGGGGAAAGCCAAAAAACAAGCATATTTATATCAAAGTCCCTCAAAGTCTAATGATTAACTGTCCCAGGCACCTCTGGCATAGACCAAGGGGCCCTAATAACAGGAGAACTGCCTGAAAGTCTGTTTAAGAAGCTGGGGGTCCTAGCCTCTCTTTCCCCCTTCTGCACTGTTGAGGGTGGAAAGATGGGTACTTCAGGGAAGAGTCATATCTATTAATAGATGTGCTTACATTGCTAGAAATAATGGTTTAAAAAGGTTAAAGCCAATATTCAATTGTTTATTGCAAGTACATTAGAAATCAAATTCAAAAAATGATTGCAGATGATGGGCACAGGGAACAGAGACAGGAGAGAAGTGGATCATCAGAAAAAAGCAGGTATAAATTCAGACCACAGGATCTATGCTGAGAAATTCAGTCTATTCCAAGAGCAACAGCTCGAAGTCTGGCTCTTTAAGATAGGTGGACTGTCTTGCTGGAACCCTCCTCCAGCATGAGACTGGGCCCCAAGATCTTTGGGCACCTGGAGGCCAGGCTCCCACAGGAGGGTTTGGGGGCTGAGAAGATTTAAAAGAAAGCAAAAGGCACTCAAATCAGTGCAAATGCTTTGATCTCATAGGAGAGAAAATGTCTCTCAGGGAGGTGAGAGGGAAGTTCCCCTCTACACCTGACTGTCCATGAGGCTTCCCCAGAGGCTTAATTGCCCATCTTGGGATTTTTGAGCTGGGTCTAATTGGGGTCAGCCTTGAGGTCCTACACCTAGACTGTGTTCCTGTTCCAGATTTTGTTTGTGTTAGGATCAAAAGTAACTTAGCATAATAAAAGTAAGAAGTAAATCAATGCAATTAAGGTAGTTAGTTAAATAAATAGTTAGAAAATGCAAGCCCAACAAGAGCCACGATATAAGGGCTCAGTGCCCCGCCCCCCCGCCCACCCCCCCCACCCCCCCAGTTAATGTATGTAATAAAAATGGAGCTAGCACAGAGCCAGGGGCTGATCCACAGTCCTAATGTTTTAAGGTTGACAGTCACCCAAAACACTCTTTAAAAAACTTTCTCTTCGTGTCTTGCCTATTCATATTCCCCTCATCCTCTCATCTCTGCCAGCCACTGGAAGAAAACTCACAGTACAGTTTGGAGCTGGTCTCCAACACACTGTCCAGCTTCTCATCCTCTCTGAGGCCACCAGAAGGCTGGAAGTAGAGGGTCCAGGAAGGGTAAACCTGAGTCTCTGAGTATAACACCAGGCACAGAAAAAAGGAGGACTTGATTGGATGAGCAGAGAATGGACCAAGTGAAAATGGATACACTGCACAGGGAGAGCTCCTCAGCCCACTTCCTGCCCTGGGCTTACAGAACAATGGCATCCAAGTGACTGTGTCCAACTAGCCCAAAAGAAAGACCAACTGACACTGGTTTTCCTAATGAAACAGCCCAGCAAGGGGACCATATCATAGACCATACTATGTGGCCCTCAACCAAAAGCCACATTCTCATGGTTCCTGATTAGATTTGTGACAAGCAGAGGAGCAGGAAGCCAAGGAATCAGGCAACCAGAAAGCTTCTACCAGCAAAGGTAAAACCAGAAGGAACAAGGAGAAAGGAGCAGGCTAGAGAAAACCATGGCACAAATAAGGGTTAAAAAATAACTATTGTGAATTAAACTGTCATTACTGAAATATTATTAATATTTTCTGAGATGATAGAGAATGTTGCGTCTATTAAACAAAATGATGTTTAAAATCACACATAGAAGCCTGCTGAATTGGCAGTCACCCCATATAATCCCAGCACCCTGGGAGGCCAAGGCAGGTGGATTACTTGAGCTCAGTAGTTCAAGACCAGCCTGAGCAAGAGCAAGACCCTGCCTCTACTAAAAACAGAAAAAATAGCTGGGTGTTGTAGTGGGCACCTGTAGTCCCAGATACAGTGAGGCTAAGGCAGGAGCCCAAGAGTTTGAGGTTGCAGTGAGCTATGATGACGCCACAGCACTCTACCCAAGGCAGCGGTTCTCAACTTGTGGTTTGTAACCCCTTTGTAACAATGAAAATACATCTTGCATATCAGATATTTAGATTATGATTTATAACAGTAGCCAAATTACAGTTATGAAGTAGCAACAAAAATAATTTTACGGTTGGAGGTTACCACAACATGAGGAACTGGATTGAAGGATCACAGCATTAAGAGGCATAGGGAAGGTTGAGAACCACCGAGTGAGAATCTGTCTCAAAAAAAAAAATAAAAAATAAAAAGAAAAATAAAAAGAAAAGAAAAGAAAGAAAGTATGAAAGAAAACAAAACAGAAGGGCAGAGAAAAGATAGCTGACTGAAGCCAGCTTTCCACAGAGGCTCAAGTCCAGAAGGAGAGTTAAAGGACAGAAATTTAGCAAGTAACCTGGTGGATTAGAGCTGCACCAAGAGAGAAGGTTGAAGAATGCACATCAACCCCACTGAGGCGAGCTGCAACCCTAAGGATACAAAGAAAAGGTACAAAATCCGTCACCAAGTGGACGGGAGTCCCCTCCCCCATGAGAATGGCTTGGAGTGCCCCACAAAGAAATGACCAGAGTTCAAAGGTCCTCCAGCTACACTCCATGGGAGAGACCCTCTAAAAACTGAACCTACCTCCCCTACTAGGATGCCAGGGCATTTTCCTGGCAGTCATAAAACTGTATAAAACTGTGTATATTCTCTACCTGCAATTCTGAGCTCCCAGCACTCCCCTCCACTCTCACTCTGAGGTCTGGAGGCCTGTCCCCCAGGAGTCCAGATTCTTGGGTGTTTTCTTGAGGGGTGTTGACAGGGCCTAGACTGCAGCTGGTCAGTGCTGATTCCTGAGGAGAGGACGGTCGGCTGAGAGGGAACCACACCAGAGTGGCAGTGCCCTGAGGCACAGAGCAGCAGCCATTTTTGGTAAAAATAGGGCTCACCCCTGAATATTCCGGAGCCACACAACCTGTCTCCATGGGCAACCAGAGGAGGCCAGGCATTTCTCAGGTGGCAACCACCGTGGAACAGATCTGGGACTGAAATGCAGGTCCCGTGAGTAAAGGGTTTACCTGAGGCTGTACCAGCCTGGGTGTAGCGCAGGGACTAGAAATGCACGTGCAGAGCCGGGAAATTCCCAGGGTGGGGCTGACCCAGAAGACCACTTTACTGAGCCTAAGACGCACCCGGAACTCAGGGGATCGTCAGCCTTCAGATAAAGGAAGGCAGGAGGCTAGAACTGACAGCTAACCATGCTGCGAATACAAACCTGCAGGAGCAAAGACAGGGCCTGAGGTGCAGGTTCTGGGAACTCTAAACAGCTTCTTTTCTGCAGGGGAATTTAGCAGGGACAGAAACAAATTCCCACAAGCTTGTTCTGTTCTATCAGTAACATATATCAGGGGCAGGGCTGGAACTGAGTGAACACCCCCCAGCCTCCATCAAGCGCCCGAGGTTGTCAGGCCTCACCTCCCCCTGCTGGATAGAGGTAGAGAGCAGTGGCCTGGCTAACTAGATATAGATTTCCTTGTGATTCAGGCAGGTGCAAAGCCCTGGAATATCTGCTCACTGGAGGCAACTGGGTCACAGCCCTGCAGGGTTATCAGTGACCAGGTGTGACAGAGGTGCAAGGTGGGGAAGGAGGCATCAACCTTCCTAGACTAATCTATTTGCTGGGTGGGTCCTCCTGACTTCAAGGAGCACCAGAGCAAGTCATATTTGAGTTGTCACCAGATCCCTGCAATCCAGTTGTCAGAGACCTTTTAAACTCTCCCAACTGAGACAGGTGCTGATTGAGACAATTGATTGGACCTTTTGAACTGAGCCTATCGCCCAAGGATTATTTAAGTGGTGCCATGGGTGTGTGGTTGTAGGAAGGTTTGATTTTCCTTTTCCAATTGTTGCCTGTGGGGGGCAGGGTGACTTAACTGCTGGTATTTCTCCACAGCTGAGACTTCAACCCAGAGTAACTGTTTTACTAGCATCAGATAGACACCAGTCAAAAACAAGACAGAACCACTTAGCCCAACCACACCAAAGAGGTCCCCAGTTTCTCAGGGTGTAGCACTGTACAGGTCCTCGACAAAGCTTCAGGGGAAAAGTCAAACAGTGTAAAATAATCATGGGGCGGAATCAGTAGAAAAACTCTGGTAACATGAATAAACAGAATAGATCAACCCCCCCCCAAGGAAAGATATGGCAGATGTAACTGAAGATCCCATTTTTTATTTTTTTTGTTGTTTATTAAATCATAGCTGTGCACATCGATATGATAATGGAGCATCATACACTAGTTTCATAAGCCGTTTGACACATTTTCATCACACTGGTCTACATAGCCTTCCTGGCACTTTTTAAAATTGTTGTGCCAAGACATTTACATTCTACATTTACTAAGTTTCACATATATTCTTGCAAGATGCACCACAGGTGTGATCCCTCCAGTCCCCCTCCCTCTACCCACCTCCTCCCTCCCTCCCCCTCCCCCTTCCCCCCATTCTCAGGTCGCAACTGGGTTACAGCTTTCATATGAAAGCCCTAAACTAGTTTCATAGTAGGGATGAGTACATTGGGTACTTTTCCTTCCATACATGAGATACTTTACTAAGAAAAATATTTTCCAGTTCCATCCATGTAAACATAAAAGAGATAAAGTCTCCATCTTTTTTAAGGCTGTATAATTTTCCATGGTGTACATATACCATAATTTATTAATCCATTTGTGGATCAATGAGCACTTGGGCTTTTTCCATGACTTAGCAATTATGAATAGGGCTGCAATAAACATTCTGGTACGCATATCTTTGTTATGATGTGATTTTTGGTCTTCTGGGTATATGCCCAGTAGAGAAATTACAGGATTGAATGGCAG
>CAUYPK010013586.1:0-44117 GCA_963574355.1 Loris lydekkerianus | reverse complement strand
GTTTCAGCAGAGAGATCTGAAGTCATTCTAATATACTTCTCTTTGTAGGTAATGGATTTCTTACATCTGGCTGCTTTCAGAATTTTCTCCTTCATATTAACTTTAGTGAAGTTAATTATGATATGCCTGGGGATGTCTTATAAGGACTGAGTCATGCTGGGGTTCTGAAACTGTCTGCTATCTGAATTTCAGAATCTCTTGGCATGTCAGGAAAATTCTCTTTCATAATTTCATGAAGAAGGGCCTCTGTGCCCTGCGAGGCCACTTCATCACTTTCAGGGATTCCAATGAGGCGGATATTAGCCTTCTTCAAATTATCCCAGAGCTCTCTGAGAGAATGATTCATTTTTATTCTCCATTTCTCTTCCTCTTTGAGAGTTTGGGAGTGTTCAAAAGCTTTGTCTTCAATGTCAGAAATCCTTTCTTCTGCTTGCTGCCCTCTGTTACTGAGGGATTCTACTGTATTTTTCAGATCTTTGAGGACTGCAAATTCTTATTTCAGTGTGTCAAAATCTTTGATTTAAATTCGTTAAATTCTTGAGACAACTTTTGAATTTCTCTTTGAATTTCTAATTCCAATGTTTGAATTGCTCCTCAAATTTCTAATTCCAAATTTTCCTCCATTCTATTAATCTTGCTTGCAATCCAAATTCTGAATTCAATTTCTGATATCTCAGCTATCTGTTTATGAATGGGATCTTCAGTTACATCCGCCATATCTTTCCTTGGGAGGTTTGATCTATTCTAGTTATTCATGTTACCAGAGTTTTTCCACTGATTTCACCCCATGAGTATTTTACATCGTTTGACTTTTCCCCTAGAGCTTTGTTGAGGACCTGTACAGTGCTACAGCCTGAGAAACTAGGGACCTGTTTGGTCGGTGGGGCTGGGGGGGGGGGTCTGTCTTGTTTTCAGGTGGTCTCTGTCCAACCCCAGTGAAACAGTTACTCTGGGTTGAAGTCTCAGTTGTGGAGAAATACCAGCAATTAAGTCATCCCACCCACCACAGGAAAGAATTGGAAAAGAAAATCAAACCTTCTTACAACCACACACCCAGGGCACCACTTGTATAGTCCTCAGGTGATTGACTCAGTTCAAAAGGTCCAAATCAATTGTCTCAGTCAACACCTGTGCCAGGTGGGAGAACTTAAAAGGTTTCTGGCAACTAGATCGCAGGGGTCTGCTAGCAACTCCAATATGACTCAATCCGGTGCTCTGTGAAGTCAGGAGGACCTACCCAGCAAATAGATTCATCTGGGAAGGTTGATGCCTCCTTCCCCACCTTGTACCCATGTCACACCCAGTCACTGATAGCCCCGCAGTGCTGTGACCCTGTTGCCTCCAATGAGCAGATACTCCAGGGGTTTGCACCTACCTGAATCACAAGGAAATCTGTATCTGCTCAGCCAGGCTGCTGATTTCTGCCTCTATCCATCAGGGGGAGATGAGGCCTGACAACCTCAGGCACTTGATGGAGACTGGGGGGGTGTTCACTCAGTTCCAACTCTGCCCCTGATAGATGTTACTGACAGAACAGAACATCTTTGTGGGAATTTGTTTCTGTTCCATCTAAATTCCCCTGCAGAAGAGAAGCTGTTTTGAATTCCCAGAACCTGTGCTTCAGGCCCTGTCTTTGCTTCTGCAGGTTTGTATTCTCAGCCCTGTTAGCTGTCAATTCTAGCCTCCTGCCTTCCTTTGTCTATAGGCTGAGGATCTCCTGAGGGCTGGGTGTGTCTTAGGTTCAGTAAAGCTGTCCTCTTAGGTTCAGCCCAACCCTGGGAATTTCTTGGCTCTGTGAGTGCATTTTCTAGTCCCCACGCTCCACCCAGGCCAGTACTGCCTCAGGCAACCCCTTACTCACAGGGCCTGTGTTTCAGTCCCACATCTGTTCCACTGTGGTTGCCACCTAAGAAGATGCCCGGCCTCCTCTGGTTGCCCAGGGAGATGGGGGTGTGGCTTCAGAATATCCGGGGGGTGAGCCTATTGTTGCTAAGCATGGCTGCTGCTATGTGCCTTGGGGCACCACCACTCTGTCATGGTTCCCTCTTAGCCAACCATCTTCTCCTCACTCCTATGCCACAGAATCAGTGCTGACCAGCTGCAGTCCAGGCCCTGTCCACACCCCTCAAGAAATCACCCAAGAATCTGGACTCATGGGGAACAGGCCTCCAGATCTCAGAGTGAGAGTGGAGGGGAGTGCTGGGAGCTCAGAATTGCAAGTAGAGAATATATACAGTTTTATGCCTGGCAGGAGAATACCGTGGCACCCTAGTAGGGGAGGTAGGTTCAGTTTTTAGAGGGTCTCTCCCATGGAGTACAGTTGAAGGACCTTTGAACTCTGCTCATTTGTTTGTGGGGCACTCCAAGCCATTCTCATGGGGGAAGTGATTCCCGTCCGCTTGGTGATCCATTTTGTACCTTTTGTTTATATCTTTGGGGTCAGAGCTCGCCTCAGCGGGGTTGATGTGAGTTCTTCAACCTTCTCTCTTGGTGCAGCTCTAATCCACCAGGTTACTTGCTAAATTTCTGTCTTTTAACTCTCCTACTGGACAGAAGCCTCTGTGGAAAGCTGGCTTCAGTCAGCCATCTTGTCTCTGCCCCAAAAAGTACACTTTAAACAATTCTTTGAAAGTCATATGCAAAGTCCTACTGGAGAGGAATACTATAAGGATCCCCTCTCTCACTGCCAGTTTCTGGAGTCAGAAACAAGAGCTCAGAAGCAAAGTGAGTTCTAAGGACAGCATGGAGTCCTGTGAAACCACAGCCCAGGGCTTGCTCCCACTGCACAAAGGAAGTGCTCAGAACTGACCTCAGACTTATTTTCCTTACTCCTAATCTGATCTTAATCCTCTGAAGATGAGCCTTCTGGTTTTACCAAGAAAATAAAGAGTATCTCTATCTCTTCCCACAAAGCCATCCACATTTTGAGTATCCAGTATGCTAGAAAAAACATAAGCTTAAAGGAAAAGTAAGGTACAAGCTCTGTTTTCAAGATATGTATAGCCTGGTAAAAAGGAAGATGTGAAAAAAATCATTAAAACAAAACACTGTAAGTGTAGCTAAATGAGATAGGACAGTAATTCACAAAAGAAGCAGAGCTATTATAAAAGCAAGTAGAAGTAAAAAATGTGGTTACTAGGGATTCTGCCCTGAATTTATTCTAACTACTACCTGTCTCCTAATTTATGATTAGTCTCATGTCCATTATCTGTATCTCTGGCCTAATCTGATTTAGGAAAATAAAAGAAAGATGTGGATCATTAAGAACAAAAAAGTCCTGACAGGGGGCTCATGCCTGTAATCCTAGCACTCTGGCAGAGTGAGGCAGAAGAGACTCGTCTCTTAAAAAAATAGAGAAATTAGCCTGGCAATTTGGCACACCTGTAGTTCCAGCTATTCCAGAGACTGAAGGGTGGAGGATCACTTGTACCCAGGAATTTGAGGTTACTGTGAACTAGACTGATGCCACTGCACTCTAGTCTGGGCAACAGAACAAGACTCTGAAAAAAAAATTTTTTTTTTCTTCCCAGATCTTTTTCAGAGATACAGTTTCACTCTGTTGCCCAGAATGGAGTACAGTGATACAACCATAGCTTATTGCATCCTTGAATTCCTGAGCTCAAGCAATCCTCCTGACTCAGCCTCTTGAGTAGCTGGGACTACAAGCACAGGCCACCACACCCAGCTTGGGTTTTTTTTTTGTTGTTGTTGTTGTTGTTGTTGTTTTGGTAGAGACAGGGTCTCTCTGTGTTTCCCAAGCTGGTCTTCAATTCCTAGCTTCAAGTGATGCTCTCACCTCAGGTTCCCAAAATGCTGGGATTATGTGCATAAGCTAACAAGCCCAGTCAAAGATACTATTTTTGATAATATGAACTTCCAATTCTAAATTAATATTTAAAATGTTACCATAGATCTTTTCAAAGGAAATTCTTTCTTTTTTAATTTTTTCTTTCTCATGTGAGTGTGGTTAAATAGAATGAATGGACAAACATACCGATAAATTTAAAAGAAGGCTCTAAGACAAGAATGTATTTTAAACTGTTACCTGCTTTATCTCCCTCTAGGATCCTGATTTTCATGGCATCCCAAGATCTTTTCTTCCTTTTTAAAATATCTTCCAAGGCTATGTGTGTTGGCTCACACCTGGAATCCTAGCACTCTGGATGCTGAGGCTGATGGATTGCTTTAGCTCAGGATCTTGAGACCATTCACAGAAAGAGTGAGACCCATCTCTACTAAAAATAGAGAAAGTAGCTGGGCATTGTGGAGGGCAGCTGTAGCCCAAGCTATGTGGGAGGTTGAGGCAAGAGGATCACTTGAGACATGAGGTTGCTGTGAGCTATGACACTATGACAAGACATCACTCTACCAAGGGTAACAGAGTGAGATTCTGTCTCAAAAAAAAAAAAAAAAAGAAAAGAAAAACACTTCAAAAAATGAAGTCTAAAATACCAGTATTGTGGTCACCTATTGATGCATTTTAAAAACACCCCAAAATTCAAAGTCCCAAATGAGCAATGATTTTGTAACCTCTCACTGTTCTGAGGGTTGGCTGGATGGTTCTGCTCCACATATTGGCTGGGCATGCATCCTTCTAGAGACTCAACTAGATTAGAATACGCAAGAGAGCCATTTACACATCTGGTGCTTTGGCAAGGAAGGCTGGAAGGCCAGTGTCAGCTGGGACAGTGAGATACCAAGAGGTCTTTCTCCCACTTATATTTTGTAGTCATCACAGAACACATAGCAAGCCTCCTCTCAAAACCAGGCACAAATGTAGGCATTAGAAACACAGTGGTAACCAAGATAGAAAACCTCTGCCTACAGGGAGAAAAAACAATAAACAATAGTCCAATAAATAAATAAATATTTTAAATAGTTTCTGATGAAAATTCACCTGGTAATTTAAAAAATGAGGGAGAAAAAATCAATGCATTATTCTTGAATGAACAAAAGAATAAACAAACACTTAGTTTCTCTCTCAAAAACAGAGCACAATTATCAAACTAAATGAAACTAAGAAAAGAATGTGGAATTAATATTTTGCTTAAATTAACACATTGGGATAATATAATACAGTTCAAAATGAAATCTCTATTAACATACAATTGTACATTACTCAAGGATCAGTGAATAAGATATGATTGATTTTATTTGCCATCAGTAAATTTCATCACAAATGCTAATAGAGTCGATCACCACAATAACATTACTCATAGAACTGTAGAAGTAATTTTTCGTACACTGCTACTGTTCATATTATTTTTTTCAGTTTATAAAAGAATACTATAGACACAGCTCATCAAGTCTGGTCAAGGAAATACATTCCAAATCATTTTAAAATCCAAATTAATACAATAAATTATAGTAGCACTTAAGATTTTATTTTCTGAGATGGTTCCTTATTAAATTATTTTCATATAGTGTAAGTAAGCATAATAGCAAGAGGGCCTTTCAAAGATTAGTGAATCACAATGTTACTGATTCTTATGTCTTAGTTCTCTAACGACCATTTTTAGTGGCAAGAATATACATGTGAACAGAAAGATGGTCTTGAATCCATGACCATAACCTTGAACCAGGGTTTAAAAGCTCTAAAATCATATTCTACCTTCGCTAATAACACAGATCATAACTTCATGCATTTGTCAGTCCTTTCTCTCCAGTCTGTAGAAGTCCCAGGACTGCCACCAACTACTTTGTGACAGCAAGCAAGTCTCTTGAATACTAAAGGGATCATAATACCCTGCCTAAGTCACAGAAATGTTACAGAATCAAATTTTATAGATGTAAAAATGCATTTGCGAGGTTCTAAAGATACTATATATACTACTTGTGTGTGTGCCTCTGTATGTGTGTACAGGGTGTGATCTTATTATTTCATACTCATGTATGAAAGATCTTGAAATAATGTGACTGGAGAATTTGATTTGCCATTTGAAACCAAAAGTAATACAAAACCATAGAGCGCCCCCAGGAAGAAAACAGATGTTAAAAAAAACCCATCTATTACTAGGCCATTTCAAGAAATGATCTATAAATTTCTCGAAAGGAAAAGACTTGCTCCCATCTTCAATATGGGGAATAAAGTGTTCTATATTAGTCTAGTTTATATCAGGCTTAACAGTACAGCAAAGCCAACTTCTAAGTTATTAATTTCTTTTGGACTGTTCCAGAAATGTGCAGTCAGCAAGGTTGCCATGTGGCCCCAGGGGTATATAACATATCCTTCTAAGTGTCCTGAGCATTTGCATTTTATATTTCTTAAAATATTTTTGATCAAGTCTGTAACATCATTGAATAAATATAAGATATGCCATTTTAAAAAAATTTGTTATTGAGATATAATAAATGTACATATTTTCAGGATACATGTGATATTTAATACATTCACATGTTTGTTAAGAGCAAATCAATGTAATTAAGATATCTATTGCCTTAAATACTTGTTTTTTCTTTATGCCAGAAACATTCAAATCATTCTCTTCTAGCTATTTTGAAATAGACAGTAGATCACTTTGAACTATAGTCACCCTACTAATTTATAAAACACTAGGCCTTATTTATTTATTTTTCTTCCACATATGAGTGAGAATATGCAACATTTGTCTTTCTGTGCCTTAGAGCACTGTTTTTAAATATACACTCTGAAAGAAAGTTCCATTAAACTGTGTCATGTCCTGGATGACATGACACATGCCAACTTTAAAATGTTTAAATTTAAAAAAAAATTCTCTCTTTTTTTTTTTTTGGAGACAAAGTCTCATTATGTTGCTTTTGGTAGAGTGCTGTGGCATCACAGCTCACAACAACCTCAAACTCTTGGGCTTAAGCAATTCTCTTGCTTCGGCCTCCCAAGTAGCTGGGACTACAGGTGCCCACCACAACACCTGGCTATTTTTTGTTGCAGTTGTCATTGTTGTTTAGCTGGCCCAGTGTATGTGACTGGTACTGTAACCACCGTGCTATGGACGCCGAGCCAAAAAAAAAAAACCTCTTAAAATCAATAAGTATAATTACTTTGTCATTATATAAGTTAAATTTGTATTTGTATTTGTTAAAAATTTATTTAACAAAAAATGTATTTGTTAAATTTGTATCTGTATTTGTTAAAAATATGAAAATATTGCATATTAGCAGAAATATAGTTGCAAGTAACAGAAAAGCTAGATTATATAGGAAAAATTTTTTGTCACTGAAAATTCAGAGGAAGGACAGAGGCTTGGGTTAATTTAATTTCAGGAACCAAAGGCTATTCCAAGAGCAGTTTCTTTGCATCTTCCCGCTCTGCCTTCCATAATGTCAGCCTTCATCAGTGAGTAAGCTTCTTTCATTGTATCATTCCAGGTTTCCCATTTGCAACCTCACGCTGTAATGGAGATGGAACTCCTATCTCAGAATTCCAGGCAAGAATTCTCAAACTTACCTGCCTTGATAAAGTCATCTAAGTCATCTCACCTCACTGAATTGTAACCATTTCTGGAAAAATGAAAACCGTACATGAAAAGTACATGGACTACACAGGGAAGGTAATAATATCCAACTGAAAACTCTACCTACTACTAAGAAAGAAAAAAAGAAAAGACGAAGAAAATGAATGCTTGAAAGAAAGCCAGGAAGATTAATTTTACATGTCAACTTGGCGAGGCTATGGTGCCAAATTGTTTGCCAAAGTCTGATCTAGATTGTGAGACTGATCTAGACTGTGAGAGTATTTTTATTAGATGTGATTAACACCAACATCAGCAGACCTTGTATAAGGCAGATTACCTTCCAAAATGTGAGAAGACCTTAGACACCGAGTTAAAGGCTTTGAGAGAAATTACTGAGGTTTCCTGAAGAAGAAGAAATTCTCCTGAAGGCTGCAACATAGAAATCAAACCCGGCCTGCTTACCTGAGAACTCAGACTCAAGACTGCAATATCACCTCTTACCTGAGTCTCCAGCCTGCTGGTTTTCCCTACAGATCTCAGGTTTATCAGCCTCCATAATCATGGGGACAAATTTCTAAAAATAAATAACTCTCTCTCTCTCTCCATATAGTTGTATGTGTTTGTATATATTGCATATACACGCATATGTGTGTACCATATATATATACAAAAGGCAACAAAAAAAGTCTATTAAAAACTGAAAATTATAAAAGAGAGAATAAAAATATCCCCAATCCAGGAATGTAACTATTTTAAAATATTTTCATCTATTTGCTTACTTTTCTATATATAGAAATATATGGGAACTTATACTTAAATGACATCATACTGCACAGATCAGATTCAAAACCTTTGAATCCTGTTTTTGTCCCTTAATATATTAAAGCAATCACCTTAATATGTCCCTAAACGTTTTTAACGTGATTTTTCAGAAGTTACCAAATAATCCATCACATAACTGAACTATTATCTGTTTAGTTGACTGTTTCTGGGCTTTCCAATGATTTCTTTTTCTTCTTTAAATATACAGGGCTTTCTCCTGATTTGAAAAGTGAGCTAGATTCTGTCTCTTGAACCTGTAGTCTCTAGAGCTCAGGATCAAAATTGTGGCACTTGGTTCCACTTCATGCAAGCTAGAGCTCGTTATGAATAAAGATCATGTTGCCAACTTGGCCTTCAGCCAGAGTGAGTCTGACCTTGCGTCAAAAAATCCCACCATTCTTAAGATAACCACAATGATCTGTATCCATCATGAAGCTCCTTGTGACAGTAATGTGGACTCCTGAGCTCTGCTCCTATGTCATCATGGCTATTATGAGCATGCATTTGTTTCCAGCTAACGTAGTAATGTTCGTGACTTGCTCCAAATCTGTTTACTCATGTTAGATCCTACGAAAGAAAATCAACAAAGAAAATAAGAGAGATGAGTTATGAATGTACCCATATGGAATCTCAATAGGAACATATTTTGCATTCTACAATTATTCCCTTACATTCCCAATTATGAGACAAAACTAAATGTGCACTCACAAGGGGTGAACAGAATGGATGTTCTTGGAGAACAAAGAAACACATGGGAACGTGGCAAACCACGTGAATGTTTCTCTCAAGCACAATCAACTAGGGAGTTCCGGGCCCACCTCCCCCACCACTGCAGATTTTATTCTCTCCCCATTTACACAGGTCCTGATCCAAGTCCCCAGTGCCAACAGGCAGCTCAGAGCAGCTAGATTCTCCGAGATGGCTAAGTGGCAATTTTTTCCAATTGCTCTTCTCAGAATTAAAATAGGTGAGAAAACATTTTATGAGATGGGAATAGTAAAGGCAAGAATTAATTTGCAGATGTGGATAATGCTATTTTGGCTATGACTTGAAATGTAGCATACAATTAGCACTTCACTGACATGGAGTCATTGTCCTTGAGAAATTGATTTCAAGGTCTCTTGCTCTTATTTTTATACACTGTATGTTATGTCTTTTCATTATTTTATTTTATTCATTTATTTGCCATTTTCTATAGAAAACTATTTCTTCATAGAAATACTGAGTTTTATTTTTGAAACTAATCTTAACATTCTTACCTAAATCTTGCGCGGAGTCTCATGTAAGATGTGTCTGTAGTTCTTTCAGCATGTCTGTGAGCTAAAGGAAGATAGAAAGGACTTTTTCTCCTATGTGTTGAAAGATTAAAACTTGTAGTATATATGAAAGTTCCTAGCTTACAATAAATTCATATTAAACTGAGGTTTTTAAAATAAATGGAGTTGCTAAATTACAGAAAAATAATGTAATGAATTCTTAATGTAAAGAGTTATTAAAATAAAGAATATTTGGATCTAAAAAGCACAGAAAAGGGGCGATGCCTGTGACTCAAAGGAGTAGGATGCCGGCCCCATATGCCGGAGGTGGCGGGTTCAAACCCAGCCCCAGCCAAAAACTGCAAAAAAAAAGAAAAAAAGCATAGAAAAGAAGATAATTCAAAACAAGTCATGTATGAATCTCTTCTGCTCTTTTATTTATATATCCATTCATTCACTGAGATGTGTTTGTTTATCATCTGTCATGTCCCAGACACAGTCCTACACACCAGAGACAGAGCAGTAAACAAAGGGAACCAAAATTCTGTCCTCATGGGCCTTGCATTCTTCCATCCCTGCACTGAAGTAAATTCCAAATTAGTAAGGAAAACAGAGCATGAGGGTTTACAACATTAAATAGAATGCCACAAAAACATAATATAAAACTTTTCAAACTCTAAATAAATATATAACTGGCATTATTTAATTACAAAACCATATTTATGTAATAAACGATTAGAAATAGAATGGTATGAAGCCTGGAAATTACACTGTTAAATTACCTGTAAATATTTCACCAGGGTAAGGTAAGTGTAAGGGAAAAACCACTTCTCCTCTTATACAGTCAACTCTTTCAATCACCAAAATGTGTCTGTGTGGTTGGGTGTTCCACACACCAAGAAATTCTCCTATGAGCACCAAGTGGGTGGTCCCACAATTTAACTCAATTCTGACACTATCTGCCTGGAAATAGCATCAGATTCACAGGTAGGCAGTAAACAAGACCAACCCCCACTTCAGAAACCAATCACAAGTCCAGGCCTCCACAATTTCTGAACAACCAGCTATAAACTGGTGTCCTCATAACCTTCTCCTAAGGTTCTTTTAATTTGCTAGAGTATCTTACAAAACTCAGAGAAAGCATTTTACTTATGTTTATCAGTTGATTATAAAGTATATTTCAAAGGATACAGACGAACATTCAGATGAAAGAGATACACAGGGCAAGGTGTGTGGGAAGGGGACAGAGCTGCTGTGCCTTCTCTGGGTGAGCCCTCCTAGCACCTCCACATGTTCAGCAACTGGAGCTCTCTGCACCCTGTAGTTCATGGATTTTTATGAAGGCTTCGGTATATAAGCATGAGCGATTATTAACTCAATCTCCAGCCTCTTTCCCCTTCCTAAAAGATGTAAGTAGGGCTTCTAATCATGGCTTAGTCTTTCTGGTGCCAGCCCTCATCCCAGTCCACCAAGAGTCGCCTCATTATAAAAAAAGATGTTCCTATCTAGGACAAGATGCTCCTATCTAGGAAATTCCAAAGGATTAGGAGCTCCATCAGGAAGAGGTGTCAAAGACCGAATATGAGGGAGTACAAATAGCACCATTATTTCTCAGGACTATTGCAAGGTTTGTAGGAGTTTTGTGCTAGGATCATATACCTATGACAGTAAGGAATTAGAGGAAATCTATGGTAGGAAAGGCATCATTATAACTTAGAAGAAGCAAGCTCTGACAGGCTGTTCAATAAACATCTGGAAAGGATGGAGGGTAAATGGCATCATGCCATGGTTTTACAATGCTCAAGGTTCCTGAGGAAGGGTCACATGTACATCAGGATCAGAAAACATTCAAAATTTCTATAATATAATTGAAGACAATAAATGGCTTGCTTTCACAACAAGGTTTCAGGTGGTATGAAAAAGAGACTATCTTACAATAAATTACAGTCTAGAGAGCCCTTGAGGAATAACAAAATAGTGGAAACCTGCAAAGGACGGACAACATGTAGGGGAGGGAGGTGAGTGTGCTCCCACCTACTGGGCACAATGTCGGGGTGCATGGCACTCCTCTAAGGGGTGGGACAATTATAGGAAGGACTTTACCTAACAGATGCCAACATTCTCACCTAATTCTTTGTACCCTCAATTAACCTGAAACAATAAATAAAAAAAGAGGTCAAGTAGGGTACAAAACTAGCCTAAGTTCACTCAAACATTCTAGGATTGTCTGTTTAATAATGACGTATTACCATTCCCATTATACAATGCTGGTAGTTGATTCTTAATCATTCTCATTTCATTATAATTATAAACATTAAACTCTTGTGTTAATTTGTCTTTAAAAGAATGGATATTTTTCAAAGCAAGCTGTTACAGGAAGGGCTACAGATCAAGAAATTAAAGCTACTGTAAAATGTGTATTTCTCAGCTCTCCCGAGCTTCAGGTTTTTATTTCAACCACCCACTACACATCTTCCCAAACTCTCTTGAGCACTTCTGGCTCAACATGTCCTCAACTGAACTCTGTATCTTGCTTGATATTCCATTTCATCGTCTTTGGTAACAGTTCCAGCGTCCTCTTAGACTGGAAAACTACAAACCTGGGCATAACTTCTCTCTCTCTCTCTCACACACACACATTCTCTCTCCTTCTGAAGACCACATGTTCTGGTGATCTCTCCTCTCTGTCATCATTACCACTGTTTTAGGCCAGGTCTTCACCAGTTTCACTTGGATCAAAGTATTTGCCCTCTGGCTGATCTTCTGGTCTTTCCTTCTCTGTTCCATAGCACAGCTGAAGTCATCTTCCTAAAAACAAACCAGATCATGGAACCTCTTCTCTCAGACCATTTTTGGTTTTCCTTCTGCCTTTACATTCCAATAAATAAGACATTTACTCCCATACACATATTCATTTGTAAATAGTGTGGATATACTAAGAAAACAACATAAAAGTTAAAATAAAGATAAAATGAACCCTATTTTCTATTCTATTTATTAATAGTAGATAAAAGCTTTTGGTGTCACTACAGTTTAGTAAAAGTAATGTGGTTGAATATGTTTTATAATTTTTTGGAAATTTTTATTGTGACAAGGCTACTTGTACAAATCAGGCTCTGAGTGCAGTTCACTTTGATGTTTGGTTCGATGGCTGGGGGACCTGCAGAACAGCCCTCACAGAGACCCACACGCAGAGGAAGCTTGTCATTGGATGACCTCATAATATCATAGAACTCATTCTTCAAAACCATCCATAGTTTTTAAGTACTTTTGTTAAAATTCACTAATGCTTGTACTATTCATGTTATCTTCAGTCTTTTAAAGTAATTTATCTATTTTTGAGGCTTAGGTTTGTCAAACTGTATAATACATAACCATTTAATCAAGTACCCATAAACTGCTGATAAATCTAAGAATGAGTATGGTGGGTAAGGACACCCTCAATGTTGTGGCTCTCAGTCCTTTCCTCAGAATTTCAGGCACAGGGCTAGTCCCACTGTCGTAAGTGAAGGCACAATGTCAGTCCATATGGTACATTTTTGTGTTTGTTTGTTTTTGAGCCAGAGTCTCACTCTGTTGCCTGGGCTTGAGGGGCCACGGCCTCAGCCTAGCTCACAGCACCTCAAACTTCTGAGTTCAAGCAATTCTCCTGCCTCAGACTCCCAAGTAGCTGGGACTACAGGTGCCCATCATCATGCCTGGCTAATTTTTCTATTTTTAATTGAGATGGGGTGTCACTTTCCTCAGGTTGGACTTGAATTCCTGACCTCAAGCAATCCTCCTACCTCAGCCTCCCAGAGTGCTAGGATTATAGGCATGAGCCATTGCACTCAGCCCATATGATACTTATTAGTGAGCCTAAATTCTTTCTGATGATAGCCAAGTTTTAACACTTACTTCCCACATGCCACACAAGCCTACAGTGCTCTCACCCCACTTTGAAGACCACTGGCCAGTGTATTACATCCAGACATCTCAACTGGACATACCAGAACTTGCCTAGTGCACCCCACTGACCACTTCAGTTCACACAGTCTACCCATTCATGAACTTCTCTTCATCCTCAAATCTCTGATTATATCTTTGTCTTTTGCATTTTATCTCGAGTACTTTTACCCACACTCTCCACCTCACTGAAAGCCATCTTCACCTAGAACATTCCTCTTCATCTTTCAAGACACAACTCAAATGAGAACACATCTCTGGTGCTCTTCCTGACTGCCCAGTGTTCTCTTTGCACTTCATTCATTCTTTTGCCAGCACGTGAGCCATGCTATGTACACACTTGTCCTTCCCTAACCTATTGGCCCCTCAAAACCAGTAACTACTTGGGTAACTACAGCAACTATAATAACACAGAGACAGCCTGTAGAATGCACCATAAAAATGTTGAAAGAAGAAATTACAACTTTGAAATATTGAAGATTGAAGCAATTTTAAAGTTAGAAAAGCTAAAGAAGGGCACATACTTCTTGGAGAGTTGAAGACCAGTAGCAAGAACTTCCTGAGGCAGGAAGCAGTGGCTCATGCCTATAAACTCAGTGCCTTGGCAGGAGGATCACTTGAGCTTAGGAGTTTGAGAACAACATAGGCAAAATAGCAGCGCAACAAGACCAGGCTGGTGGCATGCACCTAGAGTCGCGGCTATGCAGGAGGCTGAGGCAGGAGAATTACTTAAGCCCAGGATTCTGAGGCTACCTTGAGCTCAAAATGTTTCTGAAGAGATCCAGGAGTGACAAGGAATTCATTACCTATTATAATGACCTATTATTTTTATGCTGGCTGACCCATTCATAGACAAAATACAAGGAACTGCAAAGAAGATGTGCTTGGCAAGGTTAACTAATCAAGAATAGCTTTTGATGCAACAAAACTCAGCTGCAACATGAGACACTGGTGATCTCCTTGGTCCCATTCAGGCATTGAGCTTCATGGAGCTGCAAGGGAAAACGTTAAAAGATTTCATATCTTGGCCTCAGAGAGGAGGAAGTTAATAGATCATTTTGCTCTTTAGGAGATAATATTTTTTTTTTTGAGACAGAGTTTCACTATGTTGCCCTTGGTAGAGTGCTATAGCATCACAGCTCATAGCCACCTCAAACTCTTGGGCTTAAGCAATTCTCTTGCCTCAGCCTCCCAAGTAGCTGGGGCTACAGGTACCTGCCACAACACACAGCTATTTTTTTGTTGTTGTTCTAGTTGTCATTGTTTGGCAGGCCTGGGCTGGTTTCGAACCCACCAGCTCTGGTGTATGTGGCTGGTGCCCTAGCCGCTGAGCTGTAGGCCCCGAGCCTAGGAGATAATTATTAACGAACAAATTAAATAATTGAATCTGCTGCCTTCAAAACGTACTGTGATAAAAGAATTGTCATGGAAGGTTGATTCCCTTTCAGCTATCCGTTTAAAGCAGCATATAAAAATATACACATCCTATTTATTTGTTTGTATATGAGGTTATTTTCAGTGTGGTATAGAATTACAAATGTTTCTATCAACACAATGGTTTTGCATAAGCCAAGGTAATGTGTCTCCTTTTGAGGTACACTAAGCAAAGCCTACAGTGTATACCTCACTATCTATTACAAAATAAGTGTATTTTTGCTCTTCCATTCTATGTTACCTATGGAGGCGGCAGTTTTTGCTAGTGGTCATAGCTAGAAATTATGACTTGGGCAAGTTATTTAAGATTATCTCTGAACTTCCTGTAAAAATGATATTTTTTTAGCTAAATAACTCACAAATATTCACTCCTAAGAGCCCACACAATGCTTTGAAGGTGGTATTGCTTTTTATTTCAGTATTTACTCTGTGAGCAGATGCTAGAGTCCTCACAAGCAGCAATCCCTGAGCTGTCATCTTAGGCCACCTTTACTACTCATCTTAATAAAAACTATCGGATCTTGATAATGAACACTTCCATCTCAGTCTCACAGGCTATTACAGATATATTTATGAGTGGTTCACTATAGCCTGTCTCTTGAGGTTATAATTTATACCTAAAGCAGAATTACATCTTAGCAAGGACTCAGAGGTAAAAAGTAATCAGATAAAAAGGATTTGAGCAAACAGTTTAAAACATTCATTGATAAACTCGGCCTCTCCTTTTTAGTCCCTCACATTAGGTATGTTTGGAAAAGTGTGATTGAAGCTGTCAAAAATTAGCTTTAGGAAGTGATCGTGTTACATAAAAAAATTTTAGAACAATTTATTACAAAGAGGTAAATGTTTTCAAAGGAGAGATGTCACTGATGGATGTGGACAGAGATGACATAGAACTGATAGGTTCAAAAACGCTATTCATTACCCAGCAACGCATTGCAATATCTAGAATTGCACAGCAGTTCAGAGTTTACAGCATTCTCCAACACCTCACCCCTTTCAGGTACATGCAGAAAGCAAGTTTAATTATCATAATCTCTGTTTTTGAGAGAAAGAAGCCCAAAGATTATTGAAAAGTATGATTTTATTTTTCTCACATTGTTCATTTTTCCCCTTGTTTATGAACTGATTTTTATTCACAAAGCTATTATTTCAACATTCCGGCAAATATGAGGAAATTCTTTGTGAAGGTCTAATTCAGACAATCATGGGGAAAACATGGGACCATGTGATTCTGCTGAAATATTTCCTTCTTTCAACACTTATATTCACTCCTCGAGCAGAGAATGACCGTCCATGTCATCACAATCAGCACATTTACTTGTGTTGATGGACCCTTCCTTATTTAATGGTTGGTGGGTTTCCCAGGGTTTCCCATCCATAATTAAGATGGATAATCTTTCCTGGCTGCTGTATCACGGGGGAGTTTTGATGACCAGTGCCTGGAGTAGACCGACCTTAGCTAATTCATAAGATAACTCTAACAGGCAAGGGACAGAATTTTTCACTTTTAAGTGTATTTCTACATAATATTATTGTACTATAATAATAATAACAATAGACTTTACCTCTTTCATGTTTACATGGATGGAGCTGGAACATATTCTTAGCAAAGTATCTCAGGAATGGAAGAAAAAGTATCCAATGTACTCAGCCCTACAATGAAGCTAAACTATAGCTTTCACATGAAGGTTATAACCCAACTATAGCACAAGACTATGAGGAAAGGGCCAAGGAAGGGAAAGGGAGGGGGGAGGTTAGGATGGAGGGAGGGTAATGGGTGGGGCCACACCTATGGTGCATCTTAGATGCATCTTTAGACAGGTGAAACTTACTAAAGGCAGAATACAAATGTATACATACAATAACTAAGAAAATGCCATGAAGGCTACGTTGAACAGTTTGATGAGAATATTTCAGATTGTATATGAAACCAGCACATTGTACCCCTAGATTGCACTAATGTACACAGCTATGATTTAACAAAAAAAAAAAAAAAAGAAAAAAAAGAAAGAAAGAAAGAAAGAAAAAGAAATGTAACTTTCCCTGGTTCTTTTAAAATAAAGGTTTTTAAAGCTTTCATTTAAACTTCATCTATTTGGCAAAGCAAACTATTTGTATTAGCTATCTATTGCTGTGTAACAAATCACCCCAAACTTTGCGGATGAAAACAATAAACATTTGTTATTCCACAGTTTCTATGGGTCAAGAATCTGTGAGTGTTTAGATGCAGATCCTATCATGGGGCTGTATCAAGCTGCTCAGACTCTGAAGTGTGACTGGTTGTGGGGGATCCACCTCTGAGCTCACTCATGTGGCTGTTGATGGCACAAGCAACATCCACATGGAGGCTTCAGTTCTTGGCCATATGAGCCTCTTTGTAGTGTCCTTCATAACATGGCTTCCCCCAAATGCGTGACCCAAGAGAAAGAGATGGCACAAGACAGCATCCAACCTGGGAGCTTCAGGCCTTCATAACCTGACTTTGGAAGTGGCAGAGCATTGCTTCTGACATGTGCTATGGACCACTGGATTAATGCACAAGGGACTAGACAGAAGTAAACAGCAAGAGATGGGACTCGTTGGGGCAACATGACAGCTGGTCAGCACACTATCCCAATTGTTCTGCATATATGTTTGGTCTATAGACAGGGAGCTCATCTCTCTAGAACACCATTAGAACAAAAGAAAGATTTGAGATAAGATGAACTAGTTGGTATCCATGATACAGAGTGAATGTACTTGGAATCCTTGCCACCTCACACAATGGATCACTAGCCACAAAGTAGATGGCAAGGGGATAAATGAAAAATTCATTTTATCCTGGTAGAGGACCAAGAAACATACTGTCTAATGGTAAATTCATTGTGCTATGTTTGTATATAAAGCAAACCCATCATTAAGCAAGTAGTTTATAATGTGTTCCAGAGGCAAGATGACATAAAAACAGGAGGGTGCACTGAGTCAATTCATAACTATCAGCAATATTTTCATGTGTGTTAACTAACTGTGCAATATCAGGCAAGTCACTTAACATCTCTGGACTGATCACATCAACTAAAAAGTAAAAGTAAGAGTTTGTGATTTTTAGTAAATTTAGAGTAGTTGTGCCATCACAATCTAATTGTGCCACCACAATTAGGTTCTTTCTAATAATACTGCTGTATCTAACGATGTTCATTTGCTGATATTCTGATCATAACAGAAAATTTCCAATGAGATTCGGAGGACAATTATCTGCATAATTATCATTCTGCAGTAAGAGAACTTCTTTGCAGGTGGGCCTGCAGTCTGAGTCAGGGCTAAGATAAAACATTTTGCATGTAACAAGAGTAGGACAGCACGCTCTTATGACAGACTTTCCTGCACTGGGCCTCTGGAATAGACAGACCTAGAGTTAGAGGGCAGTGGATGGAAACTGCAGAAATTCCTTGCTTAGGAGACAAGAGAAGGACTGTCCTCAAAGTGTGGTTTTTATGGATAACTGTGTCATCCCACGGGCCCATGTGTATACATGTTTAAGAACTTTACTGAGGTACCATTTACATGCCATAAAGTTTATGTTAAAGAGATTTTTAGTAAATTTAGAGTTGTGCCACCACAATCTAATTTTCATCATCCCCAGAAGATCCTGCATGTTTGTTGTTGCTTGCTCTTCCAACTCCCAGTCTCAGACATCTGCTAAGGTACCTTCTGTCTCTGTAAGTTTGTCCTTTCTGGAAACTTACTATAATGGAACCATCCAATATGGTTCCATTTGCATCTGGTTTCTCTCATATAGTAAAAGGTTTCTGAGGTGTATCATGGTTCAGCAGGATCAGCAGCTGGTTCTCTGTATTTCCAAATAATAGTCCATTGCGTGAATATGTCACATTTTTGTTTATCTCTTCACCAGTTGATGGACCTTTGGGTTCTCCACTTTGGGGCTATTCTGAATAATGGCGCTATGGACATTTGTGTACAAATCTTGGTGGACCCGTGTCTTCATTTCTCTCGGGGAATAGTAGAATTGCTAGGTCATATGTGTTAAAAATCTCTGCTTAACTTTTCTAAAAACTACTTTCCAAACTGTTTTCCAAAGTGGCTGCAACATTTTACATTCTCAGCAGCTACTTATACGGGTCGACATATCTCCATGTCCTCACAACACTTATATTAAATAATTGTCTTTTCAAAAAATCATATCTACAGGCATTGATGCGGAGTTGTCAACTATAAACTGGGGAGTCCCTTCCTGTTGGGGGATCACAGCTCCAGGAGAACCTCTGTCTGAGTGATAATAACATTTTGGAGAAGGCCACCGAAACACTTGTTTTCTGGGCATAATACTTCCTGTCAATACGAAGAAGGAAGCCCTACTTAGTTGCATAAATGAACTAGATGCTATTCTTCTTAATTAATAAGGCAACCTAAACCAAGATTCTAAAAACTGCATCCTCCCATACCAAACAGTTCATTTTCTTGTGCAAATGCTGCTTGCGTTGTAGCTTATGAGACCTCGGAAATAGAGATGATGTATTGCAGAAAATAGTCATGGCTATTTTATATTAATCTAACGTTTTACTTGTGCAAAAACGTACCGCAGGCATGAAAGTCCTATGTATTTTATTCAGGCAAAATTCTGTGTCTTTTTCCTCTACAGCTAGTTTAAAGGGCACCTGAGATTTAGTAGAGCATTATACAAATATAAATATTAAAAATAAAATATAATGTGCACTGTCATTCTCAGAAGCCATATTATTTACTACGTCTAGGAGTTGTGCAGTCAAAATGAGCAGAATGAATCTGGCCTGAGACTAAATTTACCTTTTTTTTAGGGGACTTAAAATGATAACAAAATAATGCCTCAGTGTTGTAATAAAATGTTGTCAATTTTATTAAAAGCTGATGAATTACTTCTTCACATAGTTAAGTAAAAAGTTTCTTTCTTGCTTTTTGCGAAAGACCATTTCATTGTATTATTTCGGAAGAGTGAGTTAGCTCTGCAAGACCATTCCTGATGAAGATACGTACACAGTTAGCACCACACATCTATAAACGCAAATAGCCACAAGGACCGTCCAATATGTACAGGCTCCCTTTACACATCCACACATGTATTTACAGCTAATAAATAAAAGTTAAGGCCAAAGCATCATTGAAACATATATAATCAAAGCCTTTAGAAGCCAGAGTTCCCAGTGCCTCGTGCTGATTTTGTGAGTTAATGCAGCCTGGGTCAAAACCTAAATCCAGAAACTTAATGAACCAGCAATAAAAAGGATGCCAACAACAAACCTTACATCATTTTATTTTTAGAGAGAATTCATTCCACACCTGTGATGAGATCAATCACAACCTGGTCCTGTATTATATGCGCACGACCGTATTTCTCGGGCTGAACTCCTGGCACATCTGGAACCATTTCTACTCCAACATGACCTAATACATCCTAGATCAATTCCTTTACTTTCCACACCATGCTGAATGATAATCACACATCTTATATATATGAGTATGTGTTCAGATATACACACACATTCACAGTTTGGGTTCCCAGCAATAGCCTCTGAGATATTTGACTTTTTTTTTTTATCATTATCTATTTATACATAGAAAAGCATTCTGAAAATGTGCAATCTAGTTAATAAATAATTGTCCGCTCACTCTTGATTGGTTGTTGAAAACAACAAATAGGAACCCCCAGGGCTTGTGGTTACTTGCACACAATGGTTTATAAGCACTGTTTGTTATTAATATGCCCCAGAAACTTCTCTACCATTTTTACTTAGTAAAAACGGTCTTCGATTAAACTTTGTAGAAGCTTGCACGATGCAAAATTTGAACTTGAACACATTTTTCCTTGTCAAAGCCAGGAAGAAAAGACTCACACTCAAAGTATAACTGAAGTATGACTGGGATAAGCCTGAAATTGATTAGGAACTATCTGGTATTGAATGATTTCAAGTTGATGAAAATAATTTGGAAAACCTGATAATAAATGTATGGTATCATTTTTCTTTCTGCCCCATTTCAATTCTGTGTTGGCCGAGGGTGACAGGTTCATTTTCAACACCCATCCAGAGAACATTTTTAAAATATAATCTTGAGACAGCAAAAAGGAGGGGGAGAGACAGAGGTTAAACAATAATCTGCAAAAATCTATTAAGAATAAATTGATTGAAAAGGAAGAATGAATTGATCTCAAATTTGTATCTACTTTAACTTTTTACTTTGTCACAACGTAAGCCAATGACAGTGACTGAAGGCTCACTACTTCACCAGCCCATTCCCCGCCCCTGTCTCTAAGTCACATGTTCCTGGTTAACTCCTGAGCCACATCCCAAAGGCAGGAGGGGAACCATTGCAAAAAAAAAATCAGGCATTTCAACTGCTAAGTCACACATGGGTCTGATTCAGGACACAGAAAACCATTTTCTATACTCAGACTCGGAGAAACCATTGAGAAGCATCAGACCAGAAAAATCCAGAATTCCAATTGAAATAGGAGGTTCTAACCAATGTTAGGCTGTGGCCAAAGACGACACATGAAGGGCTCTTATTTTACTGTGGGCCCAGACAATTCTTTTCTTTCTCAAAACGCAATGCTTTTCACGCTGGCTGCTTTTAACGCTGGAAGATGTGTTATCTGGCCACTGGACTCCTCCAACGGAATTAGCCACTGTTTAGTATTTTGAGTCTGTCTCCTAAAATAACTAACGAGGATATAGCTGGGATTAACACTCAGGAAATATATACTTTTAAACACCCAAAGCAGGGGCCATCTTTTGTAGAAGTTGCTTCATTGATTTCATTCTTCACAGAATCCATTCATTCTTCTTTCTGGAGCTTTGCTCAGTTTCTGGGAAAAAGCAGAGGAAGAAGGGCATTACTGTCCCCTTAGTGTTTTTACAATCTCCTCCCCTCCCCGACCACTCTTAGGACAAAAAAGGATTCAACTGGAAATTGGGAATGAAAGTTATGAGGATAAACCCAGGGAAGAAGTGGTTCATGGGTCCCAGAAAGTGGCAGGTTCCTAGGAGGGAAGGGCACTCTAACAACTGTCATTCCAAAGGACTGAGCCCCATGATTTCAGAATTGAGAGGATTTCTTATTCCTACAATATATCAAATGAAAAACTAGTTCTTGGGATGTGAGACTGGTGAAGAATGCACGGAAGATGTGAGCAATGAAATCTTTCATTAGATTCACCAATTTTAGTTACAGAGGAAAGAAACTACAGAAGGTTATCAGTCTGATTCATGACTACCTCCTTGATAAAGTTCAAGTGTGTCTTTTTTTTTAAGCTGGTTACATATCTGTCTTCAGTAGAGTTATAATCAGATGAGCAATGTCTCATTAGACCTACTGAAATAAATTCTTATAACTTATATAAATAATATGGCCAGGTGCTTTATAAACACCTGGAGTTCCTAATTCAGGGGATTTTATTTTTATTCTCACATATAGATTCAAAGTTGAGAAGAATGCGTGTTTTATTTGTGTGTAAAATAAATGCATGTATAAAACTTAAATCTAGGAGTTCCTTTCTGAGAATTGGAGAAAATAGGAAATTCTCTTAGAAAATCTGAGGGAAAATAAAGCAATAACCACTTAGCAAAAAAGTCTCCACTTGGAAAAGAATTGAATTATGCTGCCTTGCTCAATACTGGTAAACTACTCTCCATTTCAAATTTATCTTGAGCAGTCTTACATTCATATTTTGGAACCATATGGTCTCATCTTGTCATTCAAAGTATATATGCCATAAGGCTGCACCTGTGGCTCAGTGAGTAGGGTGGCAGCCCCATATACCGAGGGTGGTGGGTTCAAACCTGGCCCCGGCCAAACTGCAACAACAACAAAAAAACAGCCAGGCATTGTGGCGGGCACCTGTAGTCCCAGCTACTCGGGAGGCTGAGGCAAGATAATCACCTAAGCCTAAGAGCTGGAGGTTGCTGTGAGCTGTGACATCATAGCACTCTACTGAGGGTGACAAAGTGAGACCTCTGTCTCAAAAAAAAAAAGTATACATGCCATAATTCCACTTTATAGAAGATTAAAAAAGATAAAGATTGTATAAATAAAGTCTAGAAAGACATAAATCAAAATATTAATTACGATTGTCCTTTGGGGATAGGGTCACAGTGATTTTATTTTATGTTTCTCCTATTTTCCCCTAATTTATTTATAATAAGTAAATTATAATTTATTTATGATGTATACATTATATTATAAAGTAGAAATTAAAAATTTTGTTTCACAAAGGGTCTTTAAGATACTTTTTTCCCAATAGGCAGGTCTTACTCAATACTTTTGTCTATAAATGCAAATAGGAAAAAGGGATAAACCAATTGCTTTTCTCATTTCCAGATTAAACTGCATCCAGCCTTTCCTATTATTTTTGGTTTCTATTGTATCCCTGGCTTGTATAATACAACCTAACGTTTCTCCTCCTTGTACCTATAAGCCAGTAGCAATTGGCATCTGGCAGGGTAACAAGTGGAGGAATGAAAATGACGTGTTCCAGGAATTCAGGAGGGGACTGGAGGGTCACATGCTTGGTCTACACTTAGCACTGACGCTCTGGAAAGATTCTGCTGCCAGCTGCCATGTGGATTAGCCTTAAAGGTCAGAAAGGAAAGAGCCAGAGAGTTGTTCTGAGATAGAAGAGGGAATAATCTCTGTTCTCAGTCCACCAGCTCCCCATCTTTGAGGTTTTAAGATGGGCATTTAGGCCTCCCCCTTTGGCTGTATGTCCTGGAGTCCGCTGGCATTTGGAGAATCAAGGCATCTGTGGCTGCAGCTGGTACAACAAGACGTTTTCCTTCCTCGGCTACAATGGCAACTCCTAAGCTCGACCATGTATGCTCTGTGCTCTGCGGAGAGCATCCGTAAAGGCAGCAGCAATGCAGCAGAAAAAAAAAGCAGCAGCGAAGATTTAGGGGCAATGGGAGAAATACAATACAAGCTAAAAAGTGTGCCTTGGATAAAGATCAGGGGTAGGAGAAAAAAAAAAAAAACAGAAAAAGAGAGGGGAAAAAAAGAAGCATTGCAGAAAGCACTGCATCTGACTCAGGTGCAGAGCATTCAGAAAGATAATTTATCAAGAATAGAATATAAACATCTTAACACAATAATGAAGTAAATGAGGTGAAAGCTGTGTTGATTAGTTTGATGTCAGCACTCCACATTGTGTAAAAAATCAACACATTGTACCCCACAAATGCACAAACGTATTCATGATCTATGTGTATATGACTTAATAATAATAATAAAAAAGAATCAGCACCGGCCTTTGGGGTTCAGGAGGGAGGCTGAGGCTGCCTTCCTCGGGACGCGAGCGCAGGATGCGCAGAGACTCACCAGCCAGACTTTTTATTCAGGGACTTGTCATGGCATTTCACAAATACTGCGGGTGCCTTTCCTTTCTGCAGATGAGACACCTTCTCCCTGGAGCAGAAGGTCACCCTGTTCAAGAAAATAGACATGATAAAAATGACTGTTCAGAAATGTACAGGGCTGTTTACATCCTGCGTGGTCATGCTGATTAAATGCTTGGATATTTCCAATAATTAACTGTAACCCTCAGGGCGCACTTGAAGCAGAAGGTTATTTGAGAACTTGACCCAGGGTTCAGCGTACGAACTATCTAATTAATTTAGATAGACCAGGCATGTAAATAGCCCAGAGGAGCCTGACACCACCAGGCTTTCTCCAAGAGAGAATACACAACCAACTCTACCACCTCCAGGCCTCAACATTAGGGACTTAGGGAATCGGCCTTCGACTGGCTCTGCTAGAGAAACAAAGATTCTGCACAGCCTTTCCAACCAACCCTTTTTCTGCTTATAAAAGCAAATGACTAATCCTAATTCAAGGAGTTATTTTCATTAACACTAATAGCACACTACAGTTTGCAAAAATCCCTGCATATTTATTATATATAAAAGTTTTAAATCCTATGGGGTTGTCCGTGCCATTGATTTTATAGATGCCCTTGGGTGAGGTTGGGAAGACAGGTGGAGGTTATCTTGGAATTTCATCCTTCATGAAGAGGCTGGTTTGAACCTATGAATGTCAAAGTCACATCTCTGAGGATTGTTCCCTTAGCTATGGGGGGCTTGAGATAAAAAAGGGAATAATCTCCTATGTTCTATGTTCTCAGCCCACCAGCTCCCCATCTGTATGTACTGGAGTCTGCTGGTATTTTGAGAATCAAGGCATCTGTGACAGGCAAAATCCCCGCTCTCACTCTGAATAACAGTGATCGATTCAGGGCTGATGCTCTCCTTCTATGAACAGTGGAAATACTATCACTCCCCAGCATGCAAGGAATACTCCTAAAGAAAATTCTAGGTGGAATTATTTAGGGAAGGCTTTCTAAAGTTTCATCTGGATGGTGAGAGCTCCTGAAACACTGCCTCTAGGTAGTGGCATCAGGATAAGTCTGCAGTGAGCAGAGTAAACTGAGGTCATCAATACTTACTTTTTTTGAGTCTCTCCCGCTTTTACTTTGATTTTTTCAATAGCAAAGCCAGGGCTGCTCCACCAGTCTGACCAGCCGAAGTAGGAATCGCTGTTCCATTTGAGCTTCAACATGAGCAGTTCTCCAATATCAACCTCTGTGTAAATTAAGAAGGAGTATGTCTTATTTGTGGAAACTTCTGGCCTGAGTTAAAAAAAAAAAAAAAAAACAACAAATTTGGTTAGTTCTGCAAAACAGCTTTTCTCCCCCCCCCCTCTTTTTTTTTTCCTCCCAAGACGTAAATGGCTTTATTGTTTGGGAGATACTTTTAAAAATGCAAAAAATGTTCAATAAAATACTCAAAATGAAAGTCAATGGCATTTGTGGAATTTAAAAAGATATCCACATCCCTTCAATGTATTCCAGCGTTTATCCTAACAACGTGAACTATTTAATATAATACTTAAAAAAAATTCATAAGCTGTTCAGAAATATCTTTCATTTTTATGCCTTTCTTCAGTTCCTATCAATATATGAACTTTTTTTTCTTTCTTTCTTTTTTTTTTAGACAAAGTCTTCAGCTGTCACCCTAGGTAGAGTGCCATGGCATCACAGCTCACAGCAACCTCTAACTCTTGGACTTAAGCAATTCTCTTCCCTCAGCCTCCCAAGTAGCTGGGACTTCAGGCACCCACCACAACACCTGGGTATTTTTTTTGGTTATAGTTGTCATTGTTGTTTGGTGGGCCTGGGCTAGAGTCGAACCCACCAGCCCTGGTGTCTGTGGCTGGCGCTCTAGCCACTTGAGCTACAGGCGCTGAGCCGATATATGAATATTTTTACTTAGTCACAATCATAATACACATATAATTCTCTGTTCTTTCTTTGTTTTCTTCTTTTTTTGAGACAGAGTCTGCTCTGTTGCCCCAGGCTAGAGTGCAGTGGCATCAGTCTAACTCACAGCAACCTCAAACTCTTGTGCTCAAGAAATCCTCCTGCCTCAGCCTCCTGAGCAGCTGGGATTCCAGGCACCCACCACAATGCCTGGCCAATTTTTCTATTGTTAGTAGAGATAGGGAGGTCTCCCTCTTGCTCAGATTGATCTCAAACTTCTGAACTCAAGGGATCTTCCTACCTTGGCCTCCCAGAGTCCTAGGATTACAAACATGAGCCACCACATCCAGCCATGTTCTGTTCATATTTGACCTTCTGCTTTTCCCCCTGCTTTACTTAGTTTACTAAATTTGTATTTTTTTTTTGAGACAGAGCCTCAAGCTGTCGCCCTGGGTAGAGTGTCATGGCATCACAGCTCACAGCAACCTCCAACTCCTGGGCTCAAGCGATTCTCCTGCCTCTGCCTCCCAAGTAGCTGGGACTACAGGTGCCCACCACAAGGCCTGGCTATTTTTTTTTTTTTTTGGTTGCAGCCGTCATTGTTTTGGTGGGCCAGACTGGATTTGAACCCACCAGCTCAGGTGTATGTGGTTGGCATCTTAGCCACTTGAGCCACAGGCACCGGGCCATAAATTCGTATTTTTCAAAAGCTGGATAGATTTTACTGACTTAATAAACCACAATTTATTTCACCATTGACTCCATGTTTCTAATTTGTGTTTTTATATGTACCACTGCAATAAATGGGCCATAGTTTAAGTCTTAAAACAATTTGTTGACTCTCTTTTTATATTAGAAAAATTGCTCCATTCAAATTTTGGTTAGCCATTTCTTTATAATACATATTAGACAAAAATACTTCATTTCATGTAACAACCTCATATAGCTGAAGAAAGTGATTACCATCCTGCCTTCCTCACCCAGAGGGGGCTCTATCAATGAATCTTACACCCAGTAAACATGATGGATATTTTAAAAGATTTGGTCATTTAGTAATTATGAAAGGGCATCATATAGTTGCCTTAATTTTTTATTTCTTTATCAACAGTAAGGGGTAAACCTTGTCATGGGCTTTTGATTTCTTATACTTCTTACGCACATTATATGAGCATCTGTTTACTGACAGGTTTCCTATTATTATCGTTCATTTTCTTTTTTGTTTGTTTGGTTTTTTTTTTTTCATTTTCTTTAATGTCAAAACTTTCGAAGGAATTTCATTGTTGTTTTGTTTAAAACAAGTATAAAAGGAATGAGGAGATATAAAATTACAAAAGAAAAGAAAAAATATGAATAGTGAATAAAAATAAAATGGCCAAATTCATGAAATTTTTTCTAACTAAAATAAAACAAATGAGGTAAAGGCTGTGTTGATGAGTAGGATGTAAACACTCCAATTTGTACAAATTATCAACACATTGAATCCCATGGTGACTAAATGTATTCATGATCTATGTACAAATGACTTAATAATAAATAAATAAATAAAATAAAACAAAAGCATGGGTGGCTCAGTGGGTAGGGCACCGGCCCCGAGGGTGGCAGTTTCAAACCCAGCCCCGGCCAAACTGCAACAAAAAAATAGCCAGGTGTGGTGGTGGATGCCTGTAGTCCCAGCTACTCGGGAGGCTGAAACAAGAGATTCGCCTAGGCCCAGGAGTTGGAGGTTGCTGCAAACTGTATGATGCCACGGCACTCTACTGAGGATGATAAAATGAGACTCTGTCTCTAAATAAATAAATAAATAAATAAAATAAAAGCTTCAATTTTGAATTCCAATTTCTTGAACTAGAGGCTTGTTTTCCAGGTGTCCTACCCTACTTCTGTTTCTCAGACTATTGGCCAGGCCAGGTAATAGTGCCACAGTGAACCACACGCTAAGGCAACTTACAGGGTGAAAGCAATGTTCTCACTCTCGGCCACTGTGCCATACAGGGAAATCTCAAAGGCCTGGTTGCTGTGCGTCTCACTTTCAGTCCCAGAAAACCGAATCTTTACTTGGTAATGGAACACTGTAGGGGGAGGAAATTGGAACACACACTGATCAATCATTATAGAAACACCACAACCCCTAAAGAATCCATTCAGAACCCCAGAACATATCTCGCTGGTGCCCAGAACCATCAGTGTGGCTAAAAAAGATTTCCTTATATTGTGCAGTGTTTACACCTAGAAAATGCAGACCTTGGATTTTATTCCTTTCCAGAAAGGTGTGGCTTTAATGAATAACCCCAGTGTATCTGAATTGCCAATCCATCCTAGGAAGTAAGTCATTTTTGATAGGATGTAAAGAAAACCAAATAAAGGGCCAAAACTCCCAGGATATTTTCCCCATGAACTCCACCCTCCTTGGCCATCTAGCCCTTAACATCTGTACCAAGCATATTTGGAGTTTGTTACTGTGACACCCTAAGTGATCGTGTTTCTTCTTGTTTCATGGGTAGGTCTGCCCTCCCACCTTGACCACAAGCTCCTTCAGGTCAGAGGATCGTGTGTATCCTCTGAATCCCCCACCACCTAGCACAGAGTGTGTGTGAAGTAGGCTTCACAACAACGATTACTTTACTGGACCATCACTAAGGCTGCAAGGACTGCCTTGCAAAGCCATTTCCTCGTGTGTTCTATATGAGGAGAGCCTTTGGAGGAAGGCACTTAAACCTCTACGTCTGCTTCTTCTTCTTTCTTCCATCTCTACCAAAATCCCAGAGCAAATGGGCCTGGGGAAGAGGTTAAGAGAAACTGAAGGTTGCAGGCCTGAATTACAGCCACCATGATGGGGAAACTAGAGTTATCAGGATGCTATGTCTTCAAGAATATCCCAAGACCTTGGTCAGATGTTTTTCTTATTTGTGTTTCTGTCTATTACATGTACTTACTCTTAAGCTAGGACATGGATTTCTTAACACTACTTGTTTAGAATTTGGCTAACTATATTTCTATGCTGCTTTAGCCACATCCAAAAGAAAAAATTGTGAACCCATTTTGCTGTTGTGAGCTCCTAATGACACCCTCTATTTTGCTTTGACTCTCTCTCTCTCTTTTTTAATTGTTGAGGATTTATCCAGGGTACAGAGAACCAGGTTACACGGATTGACTGGGTTTGTTAAGTAAACTCCCTCTTGTAATTGTGTCCTGCCTCCTCTTTCTGTAACAAAAATAAGTAGTCAGATCATTAAAAAAAAAAAAAAAAAATCAACAACAAAACCTTACAGCTACTAAGAGGTGAAGGGAAATTGGGTTGGGGTAAAACAGAGCCCATGTAGGCCGCAAGACAGGTTAGAGCAGAGGAAGCTGGGGGTGTCGAGGTGCCCCCAGCAGACACTGATGGAGCCGTGAGCGCACATGTACAGAATGTGGGGTGAGTGAGACAGGTTTGTCTTTGAGATCCTGGTCCTCTTTACCCCCTGCATACTCCCTTGTTCCACAGAGTCAGGTAAATGGAGCTTCCTTCATTGCCTAAAAGGTTTCCTTGAACTACAAGGGCTCCAGCCTCTATGCCACCAAACACACCTCTGCAGATTCTAACAATTCTTGTTACAAATTGGCACGAATGGCTGATAAATTCTACCCTGGGAAACTCTTCTTTAACAGAATCCCTTCCCTCAGGCTTCTATTTGGATTTCATACAAGCCAGCCTTTCTGAAGTTACTCCCCTCTTGCCAGAGACCTCTGATAACCTGCCCTCCCATTTCCCTACCACCATTCCTTTAGATCTTGCTCTAAACAACATGCCAAGCTTGAAATTCAAGGGGAAAACAAATCATGGCAAAATGGAAGTATCTTAAAGACCTGGTACACTCTTGCCTCCCAGGCACAGTTATATTTAAAAATATAGATGGTTCCTGCCTTCGTGTAAAGTAAATGTTGTAAATGGCAAACTTTCTGTGAAGGTCCAGGGTGTGAGTATTTCAGGCTCCATGGACTGTATAGTCTGTCTCAACTATTCAACTCTGTTGTGGTGGCAGAAAACAGCCTTATCCAATATAAGGCTCCTTTTATTGAAATGAAATGTGTGTGGCCCTGTTCTAATAAAACTTTATTTACAAAAGCAAGAGTTAGACTGGATTTGACCCTGTCTAAACTCCAGGGTTTGTTGACCCCAGGTAGTCAGTTTCTCACTGCCTCTGAGCCTCCTACTGATGCACTGTACTGTGCTAATGGTCCCAGTGACAGAGGAAGGTGGCAAGCAGGGCACTTGCCACCCTCTTAACGAGGCTGATCAATGCAACTCCCTCTCTTCATCAACAGAAGCACAGAGAGGGCTCAGGGTTCAGTAACACCATGTATTCTCTTTGTTCCAGTGGATGGAGTCCATACCTGAAATGCAGTGGGTGTGATAAGAATGGATGGAGCTGGAACATATTCTTCTTAGCAAAGTATCTCAAGAATGGAAAAAAAAGTAGCCAATGTACTCAGCCCTACTATGACACTAATTTATAGCTTTCATAAGCTATAACCCAATTATAACCTAAGAATATGTGGAAAGAGGAAAGGGAGGGCAGGGGAGGGGGGGAGGATGGGTGGAGGGATGGTAATTGGCGGGACCACACCTATAGTGCATCTTACAAGGGTACATGTGAAACTTACTAAATATAGAATATAAATGTCTTAACACAATAACTAAGAAAATTCCAGGAAGGTTGTTAACTAGTTTGATGAAAATATTTTAAATTGTATATAAAACCAGTGCATGGTACCCCATAATTGCATTAATGTACACAGCTATGATTTAATACAAAAAAAAGAATGGGACTAACAGATTTCCTCACTTACAGCAGCCTCCAGCCTACCTTTGTACGGCATCTGCGAACGAGTCTTTAGGTACATTTTGCTGCTTCTTTTGGATCTGACCTTATTGATCTCGTAGCCCAAATTATTGCAACGGTTCTTTCTGCAACTCAGGCAGAGCCCTTTGTCAAAGGCTTCCTTTGAACTGCACCGATAGGCCTTACTGGGGTTTTCTTCATTCAACAGGGAGTCAATGAAGAGATGAATGGAGCGCTCATGGGAGCACTTCACTAATTGGTCCACATCTGGGGAAAAGGAGGCACCAAGAACGTTTCAACTCTGTGGAAATCCACAAGTAGTGTTTCATTTTGCATGTCTAATACAGGTTAGGGGTGGAGCTAGAATAAAACGACCCTAGGATACAGGCCTATGCATGTGTGATTGTGGGATCTATTTTAGGAGGTCTTCTTGGTGGCAGCTGCTCACCTACATCCAAGATTACGAAAATTACAAGTTCACAGGGAAGCCTGACTTTTCTGCTGTCGTATATTTATGAGTATGTTTATGCAACATCTTAGATGTTCTTAGGTGTAAGAGACATCTAAGGTAGCTGTTAATTTCCCTCTTATATCTCCTCCTGTTTTCTTTCTTTCTAACCCTAACCCTAAGCATCTTTCTCTTATGACGAAGGTATCCAATATTCTAGGTACTTCGAGAAACATAGTGCTTTCAGAAACCACATCATATAAGGTGTAATTGTTAAATAGTTTTTTATCGTAGAAATTTATAATTGAGGATTGTGCCCCTACTCATGATTTTTACATCCAATGAGCCATAGAAATAATCACCGATGTCATAAGAACAGATTTATTACCATAAAGTTGTACAACAATTGAAAATAATAATATTATGCTGTAAGTTCTAGAATGTGAGCTCAAAAGTAATTGGTATGTTGGCAGGTCCCAAAGTCCATAAAGTCTGCAAAGTTAATGTGCTTTTTAAAGTAAACATTAAGCTAATATTAAATTATTCTCTCTTGGGCAGCACCTGTGGCTCAAGGAGTAGGGCATCAGCCCCATATACCAGAGGTGGTGGGTTCAAACCCAGCCCTGGCCAAAAAACTGAAAAAAAAAAAAAAAAAATTCTCTCTTGTTAGAATTTTGGAAGACTTATTGCAATGGGGTGGAGATTTGTTTTCGGTTTGTCCATCTCTTTAAAAGGCCAGCAAAAGCAATTTGAACTAATAAACACATCTTTTCATTTTCAGTAAAATCCAAAATCACTCCATTGGCTTTGCGAGTACATTCAAAGTATGACAAGATGTGTCAGATGACATTTTACGATGCTATTATCATGGTCAGTGCCATTTTTTTGTCTAAATCTCATCTTTACTTTCTCTTCCTACTGCAAGTGCAATAGCCAATGTCGCCTACAATATAATAAATAAAAGGCAAAATGGCTAGCTGCCTGGCACTAAGGCCATAACATTGAACCCAGCAGTATTCTTCATGAACGTATTTTGGCCGAATGCATATACAAAAATGGCCTTTGGTGGGCCTGGGTACGTCACTGGGTCAATAAAAGTTCAGGACAGAACTCACGTTTAGTTCACAGCTCAATGGTACTTACCTCCAAGGCCTCTCTCTGCAATCACACGGATGGCTTCCCCAATGTTGCATCCTGGTTGAAAAGTGCCGCCATTCGGGTAAATGTCAACATGTCCTACTGGTTTCTGGATTCCAATACTTCGACCAGGGGACCCTCTGGTGAATGTATGTAAGACATCTACAAAATACGCGTCATCAGGAGAAAGGCGACTTGGAGCTTCTGCGTACTCAAAGTTGGGTCCCGCTGGATCTAGGCCTTGATGGGAAAAGAAGACCCCCCCAGACATTGAAATCTTTCTTAGTACGACATCAGCATGCCACTGCTCATCATTTGAATGTAACTGGCTGCCACTTAGACACTCATTAGCTCCTCCTATTCTACAGTCATCCGATCTTTAAATTATTGATCTTAGAAGGGTACAGATGAAAGTTACTAAATGCAGAATATAAATGTCTGAACATAAAAACTAAGAAAATGCCATGAAAGCTATGTTAATCAGTTCGGTGAAAATATTTCAAATTATATATAAAACCAGCACATTGTACCCCATGATTACGTTAATGTACACAGCTATGATTAAATAAAATAAATAAATAAATTACTGAGTCATTAAAGTAAGCCTGGCTCCTACCAAAATGATTTTGAATCTCTTAAACTAGCCTTCATCCAGTGATTTCTCACTCAGGATGGCTGGATTTCTTTTTGTAAATTATTTCTGAATCTGCTGAGAAGATCTTTTAACAGTGGTGAGCTCTCTCTCTCTCTCTCTCTCTCTCTGTCAAACCTTTGCGTAGGAGACTGTCTTCTTTCCAAATGGCCTCTGGAGTGTGTCCTTTTTATTTTTCCTAGTAGTGATGTGAGAAGTAACTACATATGTGCAATGTTCTACCAAGCGCACAGCAAAGGAAGAAGAAAAACAGGCTTCTTGGAGAAATCTGCGGCCATTCTGTGAGTAATTCATTCTGCTTTATTTTTGTGCTGTTGCCAGTAGATGGTGAGACCCTAAGAACAAGCCTCTGTATTTTATTTTACACCCGAAAAGAGCCCTGGGGTGTGATAGTCAAGGGCCAAGGATAGCCCCCAGAAAAACACCACCCTTGTGGGTATTTAGCAAATGTCAGATTTTCTTTCAGAATCAGAGCCATCTCGACTCTTGCGCTAAGACCAATGAAACTGCTTCCTTACCAGTAATTCTGTTCACCTTCTTGTTGGTCAGACTTCCTGCAATACCAGCAGCATGGGCTCCAAGGCTGTATCCCAAGAGATGGACATTGTCCAGAGGATAGTTAAATTCCTCCTTTGGAAGAGAAAAAAAAAAAAAAAAAGTTCTTAGAGTTCTTTACCAAAGACCAAAACTAAAGGAAATAAAATGAATCAAAATATTGTTTTTGAAATATAGACAATACTGAAAATTAATTCTATTTATTTTAATTTTGTGTTATGCATAAGAGAAAGAAACATATTCTTTAATGTTGAGAGTTTTTCTTTAACAACAGATTTAAATGAGGAAGTTTTCCCAAAGATTGAAACAATATTATTTACATAGACGGTAGAACCTTCATAGTGGGCCACCTCTCTACACTGACTACCTCCTTAAGTTGACCTAATTTTCATAGATTAAACACCAGCCAGGCATTACAGGAACATATCAGTACAGTAGGCCTAGTTCCTTATGTTGACCATCTTCATATGTTGGCCAGTTTGTCACAGTCCCTTAGGTGGTCAACTTACAGAGGTTGCATGCATACATAGATGTGTATGGGTATGTATATACATATGTGTAAATATACAAATATGTATTTAACTTTACTCATTATTCCCTATTCTAAATACACTACATACATCATTTTATTCTTAAAGGCTAGCCAACCAGTGACTTATAATCAGAAAATATTATAGTGGGAGGGGATTAGCACACAAGGTCCAGCCTCTTCATTTAGCAGGTGGTAAGCCCAAGGCTCAGGAAAGTGATTAGATTTGCCCAAGTTCACTTGTCTGGCTACCAAAAGAGCCAAGAAAAGAGTTTTGTCCTTTGATAGTCAACACAATAAATAGCGCTTAGTTTTTACCCTCCAATTATTTGGTTTAAATATTTCGGCCCTATCAGAGTGTTACCTTCCTTCCAAGCCCAATATGCTTTTCAAAGGTACTTTTCAGAGAATAGCCTGGAATAGTAGGTCCCTTGCTGCTAAGTCAGAACTCTGGACCCTTGGCCAACTCAAATTCTAAATACCTTCCTGGCCATGGTCTTCTAAATTCAAATCCATTACTGCCTCAACGCTCAACAAAAATCCACATCCTTAATTGACACCCCCAAATATTATATAAGTATATATAATAAATAAAATAATAATATTTTATTTATAAAATAAAAAAATAATAAAATTTACAAATAAAATTATAAGTATTATTAATGTTTTCTTCAAGGAGGATTGGTATTCTAACAGAAGTCAAAGCCAAGATGAAATTCCCATGTCCCAGCCAAGTGGTAGGGAAGGACTGGCAGACCACGCCACCTTCCCTCCATCCTGAAATAACAAGCTTTTGTCTGTTCAGCCCACTTAGTTCTTGGTCTCAGCAGCTATTCAGTGAAAAAATCAAGGGTAGGGCAGGGCTGCTTCTTGCCTTTATAGTTTTATCATTCTTATCAAAATGCTGCTTTGGGCTATGAAATGATGCCTATATTCATTCTGAAGAGTTGAACTGCCCCTGAAAGTATCCATGGTAAGTAAAAAAAAAAAAAAGAAGAAGAAGAAAGAATAGCTATTTTGGCTCCAGCAAAGAGCTCTGTTTTGGAAACATAAGGTTCCTCTTCTTCCGGCTTTACCTCCATCCAGTCAATAAACCTGGCCACATCCTTTCCCACCAACTTGGTGTAGCCTGCGGACACTGGGTAATGCTGCTGAGCCCGGGACAGCCAGTCCACCACAATGACATTGGAGTCTGGTTCCCGCTTGTACAGGGCAGCCACAAGTTTTGGCACCCAACTCTCATACATTCCTGTCACCTGAAAAAGATGACACAAGCTTTGTTAGAATACCCACATTCAACTTGTCATAGATATGTCAGCCCCATACACCTGCGTACAATGTAAACAACAAACTTGCAAGGAAGCCTGTTAGCTCAGACAGAAAAACCAAATCCCCAAAGGGTATTCCAAGAGTTAGGACCATCCCTTCCAAGGCAAATTTGAATATGCCAAAGAAGAGATGTGTTGAGCTCAGGAATGGCAGACTAGACTTTCAATTTTAAAAAAGTACATTTGATGAATTCTGTAAAATTTTAGCAACTTATACTATAAAAAGAAAGATGGATCTGAATGCAGAGTAGGTCTTTGGGAGAATGATTGGGAATATTTGCCTGGAGTATAACCCTGAAGGACTGGTCCTGCACCATCCCCCCCTCCTCCCTGTCTCTGGGATGCCGACCACCCTTTGCCTTCAAGATCAAGAGAGGATGCTGTTGTCTCTTCGGAATGCAATATTAATTGATGTTTGTTTCAGCCAGCAGCCAGGACCTCTTGGTTCACAATGAGAACCTTGGACTTACAGCAGTGAAATGCAAACAGGAGGCAAAAGCTCCACCTGGGATCCACCATGTACATGCCACATGCTAAGCCTTCTTTTGGGTCTCTCGTGACAAAGCTTGGAGAGCCTCCTGTCATCCCTCAGTCTGTGCCCTTGAGTCACCAAGCAGCTTAACTCTGACAGGGCAGGGAAAACTCATTAGCTCTTGGCTCCTATTGTAAGTTTTTCTGTACTATCCATGTTTCCAAGTTTAGCATTCTAAAAGGGCAAGTAATGCAACTTACTCCTATAGCAGCTGACATATTTTTATTGTGTAACAACCAATCTAAGCCTTTCTTTTTGATTCAACATAAAATACTGATATAAATAATCCCAAACAAAGGTGATGGAAAACCAAGCGCTCACCTTCCTCAACTCAGAAAAGATCTTGTTTTCTCAGTTTTCCTTCTGAGGTTCCTTCCAGCAGTACCAACTTTTACAATTTTTGATTCTTAGAGACACAGTTGGATTGAAGCCCTCCCTGACACCTGCACCCAGGGCTCCAGCTGAACCCACCAGTGAGTTCACTGAGATAAGCTGAGATTAGCGTGGCTGGTGTTAGTTATCAAGCAGACCAAACAGGTTCATGTGATCTGGAAACTCAGCCCCACAGCCAGAACTTGGCTTCTGAGCTCAGGCGTGCAAAATGTTGAGAATACAAGTGGGCTTCGTGGGACCATCTTCTGATTTAGGGTTAGTCACGTTAATTTAGGATAAAAGGAGTTTTTGGCCGGGACTGGGTTTGAACCCTCCACTCCAGCATATGGGGCTGGCACCCTCCTCCTTTGAGCCACAGGTGCTGCCCCAGGAAAATATTTTTTTTTTCAACATTTCCTAAAGTATAGAATTTTCTCCAGGATAAGAATGAGATGCCTAAGGAATTCAAATTATTCCTGTTGTATGCATTTGTTTGTTAAGCTTCATGTTTTAAAAAGAAAGTATTAAAAGGCAAATTCTGTATACATCGGAATGCTTCTAAAAGCACCCAAGTTTCCTTTTTCCTATTTAAACCTCATAACATATTAAATAGGTTGATATTAGGGATTTGAACTTTTATCATAAGAATCATACTTTACTTTGTTAATTCTAGTAAATGGATTTTTTTTACTTACTGTCCAGCCATGAATCACCACAAAGGTTTTGCTGCTGTGGTTGAAGTGACAGTTGGCCACAGACTCTGTTACTCCAGGAATGAGGTGACAAGTGTCCTCAGCTGTGTCTTCAGGAGTTCTCAGGGCAAATTTACTTTCAATGTCTATAAAATCTCTTCTTCCTAGAACCAGAAGATTGGATAGAATGTTAACGAGAGGGTTGTGTGTGTTTATTTGATGGAATGGTACATTTTAGGTTCACAAGCAATCACTGCTGATGCTATTTTTGTTTCTAAAGTGTTTTTTTCTTTTTTAAATGAATGGGGATGGCAGGAGAATGAGAGACGCTTCAGTGGTGGTCAAAGTTGATGGAAAGAGGTGGTCAAAGTTGACCTTAACTGTTGGTGAAGCAGCATTGAATTCTCCTGTGTCTCCCAGCCTCTTCTGCAGCAATCTTTAGTCTGGGTGGGTGAGTGTGTGTGTGTGTGTGTGTGTGTGTGTGATTTCAAGGAAGTGAACTGCTATTTGAGGATTCCTTAGCAATTCAATCTTCTCTCGAAACATGAATTTAAGTGCTTGGCCAGCCTAGGTTATGCTGCTTCTAGTGGGAGAGACAGTGAGGACCAGAACCCAGCCTTGTGGTTCCCCTTCACAGCTCATTCTCCTTGAGAACATTAGCTCATGGCTCTTGAGGTTGACTTGACAGTTGGCTATAGACACTGGGGGCTCTTGTGTTATATAGTTCCATTTCTTTTGTGTATTATTTCACCCTCTTTGAATCTCTAATTACATCAAAAGAATTTTTCCAATAGTATTATATAATTAGGCTTGTTTGAAGGAAGGTTGTTTCTTTTTCATTAGCATACTTTTAAAAAAATATTAACAACTGAGAAATGCAAATCAAAACCACCCTGAGATACCATCTAACCCCAGCGAGAATGGCCACATCACAAAATCTCAAAACTGCAAATGCTGGCGTGGATGTGGAGAGAAGGGAACACTTTTATATTGCTGGTGGGACTGCAAACTAGTACAACCTTTTTGGAAGGAAGTATGGAGACACCTCAAAGCACTCAAGCTAGACCTCCCATTTGATCCTGCAATCCCATTACTGGGCATCTACCCAAAAGGAAAAAAATCCTTTTCTCATAAAGACACTTGCACTAGACTGTTTATTGAAGCTCAATTTACAATTGCCAAAATGTGGAAACAGCCTAAATGCCCGCCAACCCAGGAATGAATCAACAAGCTGTGGGATATGTACACCATGGAATACTATTCAGCCATTAAAAAACGTGGAGACTTTACAGCCTTTGTATTAACCTGGATGGAAGTGGAAGACATTATTCTTAGTAAAGCATCACAAGAATGGAGAAGCATGAATCCTATGTACTCAGTTTTGATATGAAGACAATTAATGACAATTAATGATGTGGTAGGGGTGGGGAAAGGGGAGAGCATAGAGAGAAAGGAGGGATAAGTGGGGGAAAGGAAGAACAGAGAGAGGGAAGGAGGGAGGGGGTGAAGTCTCGGTATGTGACACACTTTTGGGGGCAAGACAAAATTGTAAGAGGGACTTTACCTAACAAAGGCAATCACTGTAACCTGGTTTCTTGTACCCTCAATGATTCCCCAACAACAACAACAAAAAGTCATATGTCAACATTAATTGTAACATCTTATAATTTATTTATCCATTTGTCTATTATTGTGGTGAACTTCATTGATAGATTCTCTTAAGTGGACCCAGCCTTGCATTTCTGGATATGCAATCATACCCATTTGACTATGATACGTTATTCTCAGTGCACTGTAATATTTGATTGACTAATATTTTATTTTGGATTTTTGCATCTACTATAATAAGTGAAATGAGAATCTGATTTTCTTTTGTTGTTTCCCTTACTTTGTTTTAGAATCAAGATTACATTTACCTGAGGTTGGGCAATTTTTGTACTTTTGCTATTTTCTGAAACAACTTATAAAGACATGAATGAGTTATTTAAAAGATTGATAGCCTGCTATACACAACAATCTGGGCCAAGAGATTTGAGAAGGGAAGGTTTTTTTTAAAACTACTATTTTAATTTTTTAAATCTGTTTTGGTTCACATTTTATCCTATGCCTGTTTTGCCACTGTATGTACATTTTTAGGAATTAGTTTCTTTCATCTGGGTTTTTAGATTTTGAATGAGAAACTGAAGCTACAGCCATACCTCAAGAGAAATGTATAAGCTTCAAAATATGTAAGCTTTAAAATAGGTAGAGAAAAGAAAAAACAAAACAAAAAAGAAGTTTTAATATAGAGGAAAAGATTAATAAATCTTGTAACACTGCAATACAAACCTGTGCTTCAGAAGAGTCTCAGAACAAGGTGCCTTTTCATAGACTGGAACAATAGCAGTGAACATAATCAACTGAGTCACAAACTAAGAAAGATATTTATAATATCTTGTAATGGGAAAGGACTAGTAAAAGAATATATAAAGAACTGAAGATGGGTAAGGGGAAGACAGACAACATAAAAATGGATGTGTGGCATGAACAGGCATTCTTAGAAGAGGAATTTGAGCAGTCGATAAATATATGAGCAAATATTCACCCTCACTGCTAATCAAGAGAAACAACAAGACTGGTAAATGCTTTATTGGCACACCAAGTATTGGAAAGGATGTGTAGAGTGAGGAATTCTTATACATTATAGGTAAGTATAAATTTATACAGATACTTCAGAGGTCATCTGGCAATACCTAGTCAAGGTGAAGATGATTCTCTGTGTGTTCTGAATGAACTCTTCCTCTTAATGCATGAGGGGACATCTGTGTACTGATTGATGCTTCAAGATTTGGTGATACTCAAGAAACACATGAGAACAGCAAACTTGAGGATACATGCAATATGATAGCATTTATGTAAATCTGCAAAACATAAATGATAGTATCTGTAACACCTTTGGTTACATACATAGTAAGATTATAGAAAATACATGAGAATAGTACAGAGCAGTTTAAGTACAGAGATTTACCTCCAGAAAGGGGGGGGGGGAGCAGGCCTGAGTGGTAAGGCTTCAGCTCCATCTATAGTACTGGGGGATGTTGGCATTTGTTTGGTCTCTGTAATGACCATTTAGGGACACTTCTTTTCTATGTCTGTTGCCTTTCTACGTGTTCAGTTTACATTTATTCGACAAATATGTAGTGAGCACATATGAGCGGCCAGGCTTTGTTCTGAATGCTTGGAATGCCATAGTCCTGATGGAGCTTATTGAGTTCAAAATGTTTCAAAATTTTAAACTGTTAATGCTTAAAATAATTTTGAAAAGATTGATTTGGTGGCTAATCCAGCTATAAAGCTCTGATTCCACCTTAAATCCATCCCATCCCATTGCTCCTTGTTTGCTGGAACGAGGCAAAGCCTGGGGGTTACAAGCCCTGGGGGAGGAGAGCCCACCGCCCACTGCTCTGTAGATCTGCCCCTCGGATGGGTCAGGCATTCTGAGCGAGCTGCTTGCCTGCCTCCTGTATCAGTTTTCAACCCTGTTGGTTTACTATTCTGAGTTCCCAGAATGAGTCCCCAGCTGTCCTCAGGAGCTGTCCTAATGAATACCCAGGGTGGATCATAATTACTATATTTGCTGAGTAGACACTACAGGGACCAGAGAGAAACACTGGTCTCCCTGCTCTCAGAGGGCCTGGGAGTGTCTGTGGATGAGCAGTGCTGCTCACAGTAGCCTTGATGATGGTGCAGTATTCTACCTCAGAACTCACATGAGTTGTCTATCTCATGTGACAACTGTCTAAGGCACTGAACAGTGGCAAGGCCAAGGAATTGAAGACTGTCGTGCACGCCATGTGTGCCCAGGCGCCTGGGCCATGCTGTCAGACACAGCTGTTCTGTAGGTCAACTCCTGATTTATAAAACGACTGTGGTTCCCTTTCACACTGCCTTTGTGTTGAGTTAAACGATCTATTTGAATGTTCCTGGTAGGTCATGACCTCTGGGTGGATGTTAATTTCTTCCTCTTAAGCATCAGAAGCATCTCTTGCCATTTCTGCAGTATTCTCTGCAGCTCCTTTAAAGCATTCTTCTGCCCAAGGCGGAGCTGCTCAGTAAGCACTGGGATTTGCTGAGTCCCCAGAAGCACTGGGATGAGTTGCCTGAGGGTGGGTGGGTGCAAACCATCTAGAAGCCATTCTGTCTAGACTTGCCAGGTTGACAAGAAAGAAGCTGGCTCTGTAGCCCGTGAGGTCAGCCTGCCATAGTCTGAGTGACACTCATGTTAAGATTGGGATAATCCTTTCTGATTTCTGACTTAGCTGGCCGTCTGCCTTGCTTTGGATAGTATGTGATGGCAGTTGCTAGAACAATACTAAAATGCAGAAATATAGAGATGATATCTGACAACCTAGCCTAGATATGTCCATCAGCTGATTGCTTCAGATCAGTCTTTGGGGGAAGCAGGCTTTTGTGAAATTGATGGGCTTAATTAGAAAGAACTTAACTAGGGTAACTGGGTAATAATGATTTGGAAACATTTGTACAGGGAACCTTCACAACTTTTCACTGAAATTGGACTTTTTAAAAACCCAAAGCCTTCAACAGCCAAAGGAACATCTTTGGTGAGAGATCATGGGGAGACCTTTACACCATACCTAGAGCCACCTAGGGCCAGATCCACTTTTGTGGAAGACTAAGCCAAGTGCAGTTTGAGGCATCTCTGGTAGTTTTTTAAAACATATTCTGAGGTGTTTTCATTCTATATTTCTCCTTTTTCCTCAGAATAAATTCTGGGAGGTAAATGGGATGGCCAAGCCCACTCAGTGGCAGAAGGAGGTCTTTCCTTGTCATGCCTCAGTCTGGCCTCAGCGTTCCTCCAGGTCTGTACAGCTGTACACATAGGCTTTCCCCAGCTCTGCCCAGGGCCATGAGGGCTTAGACCCACCCAAGCCCATAGGCCCTATATCCAGATCCCAGTGTTCACTAGTGAACATGGTCTGCCCTGGGACACCCACATTTTAGCTGAGACCTTCAGCGGTAACATCTTCACTGTGTATTTACTATGGTGTGGGCAAATAGCTTCAGTGTTTGGGGGTTGCCCCATGAAAGCAGAATCAACCCCCAATCCTCCAAAATTTGGTTTGGATATTGCAACTGATAATGCCACACATCACTGAGTGGGAGTGAAAGGTTTGTTGCCCACATCATGGGCTTTCTGGAGAGTAGGAAAGACTTTGGCTTGACTAAAATAGTGGCAGCCAAGGGGGTCCTGGGTAGCTTTGAGTTTTATTGGGCTCCCCACCCCTTGCCTCAGACTTACACTGTTTGCGTTGATTTTCCAGACATGAGGCAAGAGGTGGGGGGGGGGCAGTGCGGGAAAGCCCTCAGCGGTCAGCAGTCAGGAGCAGTCCAGCTGTTATCTCATACCCTGTGGATGATGCCGTGTGGCACAGCAGCCCCTGAGACCAGGTGGGTTCTCAGAGAAGTACATTGTGGAGGGATCCACTACACCTGCAGCCTGCCCCAGAGGCTTTGACACAGTCTTTACTTATTTCCTTTGGGGCCTGTTCTGTGTTGAAGTTCACTTCTGGGGTCATTTACCTGCGTCTGAGGTCTGTGGGTGCGATTTCTCCCCTGGGCCCCTGGAGTTGGTTCCAGGGCTGGCCCCCATCTTTCCAGTCTGAGGGACTTGTCCACCCTGCCTCCTCCAGTGTTCAGGTGACCCATAGAGGCTGCCAGGACACCCTCACAGAGCCAGGCAGCAAGGGTGCTTGTGAGCTGGAGGAGACACACTGTGGATAACAGGGACCCAGGGTACTGGACACTCCCCAGGGGAAAAGTCTGGAAGGTGTATCTGTAGTAGGTAGAATTCTCAGGATATTCCTTCCAGACCTCTGTCCCCTGGTCATTTAGTCAAATGTGAATCTAGGGACTGCCAGGAAGGGACTTTGCAGATGGAACTGAGGTTGCTAATCAGGTGACCTTAAAGTAGGACCATTGTTGTGGATTACCTAGCTAGGCCCAGTATAATCTCATGAGCCCTTAAAGCATAATAAGGCAGAAGAGGAGATAAGGACGCAGCAGAGAAGAAGAGGGCAGAAAGAGTCAAAGCATAAGAACTCAGCCACCCATTGCCTGGGAGGAAGTGGACAAAGGGTGCTGTGAGCCCAGGGACACTGTCCTCCAGAAGAGGGAAACAGGCCCTGGGCAACCAAAGTAAACCAAGGACTCAGGAACCTCAAAACACAGCTTTGTAGAACTGAGCTTGTCCTATAATCTGAGTGGGTTGAGAGTGGGTTCATCCCTCTGGAAAGGGACATACCCCTCACCACACCTTGCTTTAGGCTCTGTGTGACCCTCAGCAGAGAACCAGCTGAGCCACGCTGTGCCAGGCCTCTGACCTGCGGAAACTGGAAGACAGCTGTTGTTTCAAACCACAATGTTCGTGATCATTTGTTACAGCAGCAGCAGGAAACTGATACATGAACTTTCCCGTTGGAGTCACACTGCCTGCATTCTAAGCAGCCACCCCGCGTGGGCTACCTGTCAGCCACTGGGAGAGACTGTAACCATCAAGGACAGGATGCATCATATGCCACACAGGAGCCATTTGTCTACTATTCATCAATGCTTAACTCCTACTATTTTCCAAAAAAGGAAATCTTTCCAGAGTAGAATCTTGGCACTTACTTTAGGATCTTTTAGGCTGTCAAGGTTTTGTGTTCAATGTCTCTGGCCTTCCTTGGGCTTGGGAGTGGGAATATTAAGCACAGAGCAGGTGAAGTGAGCGGGGGGGGGGGGCGGGCGCGCCCCGCCCCCCCCCCCGCCCCCGCAGGGGGGCCTGGGTCGGCGGCGGTGTGGGTGTGGGTGGGGTTTGTTGTGTGTTTGTTGGGTATCTC